>JAZHYW010017303.1:0-35300 GCA_037355805.1 Ixodes ricinus
AAATCTGACTATATTGCGTGGCTTTCAATTTATTTTGATCGTCTGCGTTCACAAGGAGTTATATTCAGTGTTACTGCGTAGTTCTTACCGTCTCTCTTGGTTTCCACATGTCCTTCGTTCGTTTGGCACGTATTATCCCCATGCTGGAAAGCGTCGATGCCGATATTCGCGCTAACAGTGTCCGACAGTGCACATAAATACACGTACGAAGCCGTTTTAGCGCCGTTGTTTAATGCGACGAATTTGAATGAAAAACACCGTAACTGACCAATTATTTCGTCTGCGTGACTGAGAAATGTTCCAATGTGCCTAGTACGTACAAGTTATTCGTGATATTTGCTCTTTTAATCGAGCTCAGAGGGAAAATGCACTCGCTTTTTCCATAGAATACATTACCGGAAGTCAATTTATGACTGCTTGCTGTCTGCTTCATAAATGCAACAGCACAATAGCGCCAGCTGAGCCTCTAGCGTTTATTGTAATAACTCTATGACTCTGCGGGCGAAGCTAGCGTTGCGCATGCGTAGTAGTGGCGTCTTCGTTCCGGAGAGCGTAGCGGAGGTGGGAAAACAGTCTGCGAAAACTCCATAATTACCGCGATACGGGAGCCCCGTTCCCAAGGCCGACTAGAGCCAGGCGCGCTCTTTTACGGCCCTCGAACCCACCGCAGCTCGATGTGACGATGGAGTCCCTACCCTTCCTGCGGCGCTTTAAAGTCACGGTCCCACTGAATGTGGCAGTTTAGGTACTTTTTGGCAGGTCATTACTCATCTCCTTTTAAATACTGTTTTGTGGGATTGATGTCATTCGAAAGGCAATGCAATCCTCTTTCATTTGATATTATGTATGTATTGGTTTATACTGTTCATGCGCATTTGTAGCGTTGCGAATATGATGGCGCGGACCCTCACTTGCTCCGCTGGTTCATGTTTTATGAACGATTCATTAAAGATAACACGGTTCCAATAGAGCAGTTTTGTTAAGATGATGTCGGAGCAGAATGTAACGATATACTTTTTTTGGTATTTGCACTACTTTGTTTTTTTCAGCTCTCCAAATATTGCCCTAAAATTGACATTTTTCAGCACAAATATGTTTTTAATGACAAACGCTAGGGCAATGAAATTAGCTACAGATGTAGTGCTTATAATTGGTAATATGCAAAAAAAATTTAATGTTGTGTAAAATTGTTTTGTTTAGATATTCTATATCAAACGTAGCACTTTTTTGTGCTTCGAGTCATGGTAATTCAAATGCCGCTGAGTAAATAATTAAACTATGGTAAAATCTTTTATAACATTTAGAACTACAATAGTTGCCCAAGAGGTGGACGGTGGCTTTTTTTATTTTCAAAGTCATAACGCTCCGGGAGCCCTTCAAACTTACCTGTTTTTGACGCACATCTTTTTGGACATCAAACAGATTTATTGGCATCTAATAACATTTATTGTATGGAATAGATATACATTGCGATGTATTAGATTTTCCCAATGATCTTGCTTTGGTTTCTTGATAGTTGTAGAGCTTAGCTAATTTTAAAAACAATTAAAAACTGTTTGGGTGTTTTGTTGCGCTACCTGGCGGATGGCAGACAAAACTGCTGATTTCTAAGTTCAAAAAATTTTCGAGGGCGGCGTTGGCGTCTGTATCATCATCGATCTCCGTGTCGTTTTACCTTCACATCTAGAAAATATATTTGAAGATTTACTATCGATAAATGAACGGTTTAAGTACTGGGTCAGGTTAATAAATCTAAGACAAATAATTACACAAGCGTAGCGTGATATAAAGTGTTCATTATTCGATATAATTGAAATCAATAAACGATAAAGACGAAGAGGGAAAGAATACACCCGAGTTCACTTCATGCCTAGAGTCACTAAATGAGCTGCGCTTAAGTATCGGCCAACGTTACTAGAAGCCGCTCAGTTGGGAAACTGCCATAGGAGACTGCCCTGAAAAAGTGGCACCGATCCGTCCACGAGAACCGAGCTAATGGCGACCACAACGCCGCCATTTCTCCCGCAGCAGCCAGTAGAGGAACTGCACGTGACTTCCATTTACATTGTAATCGGCCATTTTGGGGCCAGAACAGATACTGTGGAAAGGGCTTCGAGTACCGCCCCCGACTCCCAGGCGGACGCGCCGCGGATTACTACTAGGTGAATTTGCGCCTATACTCCGTTTCACCTTCAGTCCGAGCGCAGCGGACGCTAGGAGCCATCCCAGCCAATCCAGCGTTGAGAGAGTGTCATGCGACCTTGAGCTCCCTGTGTCGCTCCGCCCAACCGGCAGGTCACGTGATTTTCTCCCGGCGCTGGATCGGCTGGGATAGTTCGTGGCGTCCACTGCGCTCGGACTGAAGGTGGAACGAAGTATAGCTCGGTCTGTCTATGCTGGTGAAACCTATAAACTAAGTTCATCGTGACGTGGCCAGGGGGAGGAGCCATAACTTCACAAGCACCCAACTTCATCGGGCGGCATCTTCACAGCGACGTCACGGTTCGCTGCACTTGTTAACTTGAAACTTCACAGATTTTTAGGAGCGAGAAAGTCCCGAGAGGGAAATCTGGGGAGCACGCGCTTCGTCGACTGCGGTGCTATTTTTTCGGAAAAAAGCAGAACAAATACACATATTAAATTCAGAGATATCCGTATTCAAATTACATAAATGACATGCGTTATTTTAATATAAATAGTTCGCGTTTAGTTGTAACTCTAGAATGACATTCGAGGTTCGCACCGTTCCTGCTCCGTTGTTTTTCTCTGACATAGGCGGACAACGGCAGCTGCGCCTCAACTCCTGCGGCGAAGAAAAAGAAGCAAGGGGCTTGCTGCTCGGACCGACAGCTCGACATGCTGATTGACCACATGTTTTCAAATCGAGTGTTGGTCCGGGCAGCAACCGAGTCCACGCTGACCACCGCGGCACCGCCAAGGGCTCGGCCAGCGTTTCTTGAAAACCGCCGGCCGCGTAGAAACGCAGGGCGCACAGCACCTGCTGCTCTACGGTGATAACACGAATGGTCGTGCGGTCCGGTTGTAGGTCGGGGCGGAGCTGCTCGCACAGCCACCTCGTCGCTCCCTTCGTCAGTCGGTAATTCGCGACAAACCTATCGTCCGAGAGCAGAAAGGCGTCGCGGTGCTCTCGAAAGACTCTGTCGGCACGCTAGGTGACCAGCAGCGCACAACAAAGCTCCGCCATCTTTACCGATGAACTTCGCGACTTCGAGCTCCCAAGCTCTCGAAGTTTTCTTTACAGAAACAACTTCATCGTGACGACATTCTGACGTCACGGCGAACTTTACAATTTTGACGAGCATGCATCAAACTTTATCGCCAGAACTTTACTGTGACGTCACAGCTCGTCCCCAGGAGCAGCAGCCAATGGGCGACTGATGAAGTTTTCTTTACAATGAAGTTTGCGCCACCAGCATAGACAGACGGGACGCGCTACCTGAAATCACCGCTGAGGCACGGTTGTATAAAAACAATATTAATTGTACTGCAAAACTTGCAAACTAAAGATTTAAAAAAAAAAACACGCGCCCCTCGTTTTGTACTAATCTCCAATAAACGTTACTACAAAGAGAGTTTTTTTTCGCTGGTTTTTACGCAAAAACATGCTTTCTAAAAGCTCAAGGCGACTACAATTAAGACAAATGATACAGAGTGGCGCTGTTGTCGCATTTAGCTCGGTCTCGGGGGACGCCAGCGGCCCGAGGTTTCAACAGTGAGTTTCCCAACTGAGAGTTCTATACCCGTTTTCACCTTAAGAAAAAAGTGGGTGTGTCCCTCTCGTCGCATGCTTATTGGTCGAATGCCGTCGCACATATTATTCCGTTCTGCAAAGTAGTTCCGATAAAAGATTGCTCTCTGCGAAGCTATAGCGTTATTTAGGCTAAGATAAATTTGTTATTCTCAGTAGGATAAATAATATACCTCCTTAGTACGCGTGTATTAACGTAATTCAACGCCTCGCAAGATCTCATGATCGATGTTCGTAGCCAGCCGGCCAGCCGCTGTCGCTCGCCTTACAAAATGGCGACTCCAACAACTCTGGCGCTCTGGCTGATCGGTCCGTGTTGTCAGCACTATTTCCTGAAGACGTTTCCCCTCGGGTGTACTACAAACGTCACGCAAGTGGAAATGTCCTGTCGAGCCGGACAAGGCAGTGTGTTTTGAACGTTTATTCTTGGATGCGGCGGCAGTACCAAGAAAAAATGTGGTGGAAGTCGTCAACCTGACTGCCGCCGCAACGGGGATCAGTGCTAGCTCGGTTTGGCTCGATCTACGAGATCAAGCGTGGCTTCAAACGTGCCAACGGAGCTGTAAAATCTCCTTCAAAGAAGCGCCCGAAATTCGCTGAGAAAAGAAAGAGGATATCAAATCTCGACGCGTGCACGTTGACGGCCGTGAGAAGCTGCCTGCACAATTTCTTCCGTCGGGGGAGATCCCAACGTTGAAGAAAATCGCCGCTCGTCTCCAGGAAGACGACGTGCTGCCGTCCTGCTCCGGGACTACCCTGTATCGCCTGCTGAAGGACAAGGGTTTCGAGAAACAAAAACGGAATCGTAACTCCTTCCTAATTGAGAGAGAGGACATCGTCGAGTGGAGGCGGCGGTATTTGAGGGCAATCGGAAAGCACAGAGCCCAGAACCGCAATATCTACTTCCAGGACGAGACTTGGGTGAACGCCGGCCTCACAGTTGACAAGGTGTGGACTGACAGCACCATAAAGTCAGCAAGGCAAGCCTTCATGCCTGGACTGACGACCGGGCTAAAGGGTACTTCTGGAAAAGGTGAAAGAGTGATTGTCGCCCACGCAGGTAGTGACACTGGCTTCGTGGCCGGCTGGCTGGACGTGTTCCGTAGGAAGAAAAAGGGGGACTACCACGATGAAATGGACTCGAACAGGTTTGAAGCATGAAGCAGGCTCCCACCGTACCATTGCGAACCAAATCCCATAGAGTTGATATGGGCACGAGTCAAGCAGGAGGTCGCCTCCAAGAACATCACATTCAAGCCCAATGACGCTGAGCGGCTCTTGAGGGAAGCAGTGGACAACGTAACAGCTGTCCAACATCCACCATGCTGTTTCAGATTATAATCGGGATTCTTACCGCCATCCACACACAGGGCCACTCGGGAATCAAGCAGAAGCTTTGATGGGATCCTGGAAGAACGTATCTCACATCAACCACGCTGTTTTTGCTTATAATCAGGATTTGTACCACCATCCCCACACAACGGAACTCATGAGAACAGAATTAAGGAATAAAAATTGGAATTCACCGCGACACACAAGGAAACCGATTGCCCACTCAATATATACATGTGAACGTCAACGTATTAACGTAAGCAAAGGTATATTAGGATAGAATAAACTATGCAAATTAACGCTCGTGGCTGGTAGCAGATCTGATCAATCCCAGTTCATCAAGTTTGCGGCGATGTCGATGATGTCAGCTGATCTATTTGCTTTAGCCCTTTCTAACGCCGCTCGCCATTTATCGTGGAAAACATTTTCTCCGCAAACTCGATTTGTGAATAAAATTTGCACTAAGATTTGCTCTACAAACTCTCGTAGCGAGACGTAGAGTATACAGTTCCGCTCAAATTGATCAAACGACTCCATATTCTATATATTCCCGAAAAACAACAACAGTGTTTACGTGTACACATTTGTGTACGTAGCGTTTGAAAGGGTTAGACAACGTTACTAAAACCCCTCAGTTGGGAAACTGCCATAGAGCCTGCTTTAAAAAAGCGGCTCCGATCCGTACTCAAGAACCGAGCTAATAGCGATCAGAACGCCGCCATTTCTCCCGCAGCGTCCACTCCGGGAAGTGCACGGCTGCACGTCGAGTCGAACAAGAGCCGGTGGTGCCATCTCGCAGAACCATCTCGCAGTAGCTATGTACAGCAGCTTCATTATTTAAACTCGTCGCTAAAGGGTGGCGCTGTTATCGTATTTAGCTCGGTCTATGTGGACGCCAGCGGCCCAGGTTTCAAGGGTGAATTTCCCAACTGAGGGTTTTAGTAATGTTGTCTTGAGCGCTCCTGGGTTGCCGTTAAAAACTGTAAATACGCTAAAACTAGCAGACATTGATTTTTTTTGTCATGGTGTTTTTAGAAAGCCGACGGTATAAGCAATGTTAGATATACAAAGATATGTTTATTGAAAACAGTTTAAAGAAGCGATGCAAAATTGTGCATAGCATAAGCATGTTTATCAGAAACAAACGCTATTTAACGAGGTATGTTCTAGCTTTTTGCCACTAGAGGATGCTGCAGTGCTAAATACGTTTTGGTTTCGGTCTCTAATTGTGGATCCTACCACCTCCCGCCGGAGAGTGGTGAAGTCTACGCGACATCGCGCCATTTGATTGGTGGAAACCCAGAACACTCCGCCACCGGCCGGACTTGTTTTACTTCGGTTCTTAAGGTGAAAACGAGTATAGTAACGTTGGTATCGGCACTCCGTTCCCCAAAATTGTTTTGGGCGCCGCCATTTTGGGTCTTGTGCAGAGCAAACGCAACTGCCGATCGTCATGATCCAAAAGTGCGACTTCCTCTGCATTAGATGCGGTGCTAGGAAGCTGATGCAATATTGCTATGCTCTGTCGCGGGTTGTTTAAACATTCGTCGAGGACGGAAAAGCGTTTCCTGTGATTTTAGATAAAGCTTCAGATAACTGGCAACCATAATTTTAAGCCACAATATGGCCAAGTGTCGTTACTCTGAAGCGTAGCTAATTTACTGGCACTAGCGAGAAAAATGAGGAAGAGGCAGGTGTCAAAAGGTAGTGGCTTGTGGAATCCACGGGGCTCACGTCATGGCCCCTCCAGGTATTACAAGCTTCTTGAACAAAGGCATGAATAGTGTCATTAAATAAGCTACGCTTCAGAGTAGCGACACTTGGCCATATTGTGGCTTAAAATCATGGTTGCCAGTTATTTGAAGCTGTATCTGAAATCACAAGAAACTCTTTTCCGCCCTCCACTTTAAACAGTTTGAGACAAAGCAAAGCAATGTTACATGAGCTTTCTAACACCGAATCGAATGCTTAGGAAGTCGCAATTTTGAATCATCACGATCGGCAGTTGCGCCTGCTCTGCACAAGCGCCAAAATGGCGGCGCCCACAACACTGTCGTTGAAGAGAGTGCGGATACTATAAGCGCAGCTCATTTATTGGTCCTACTTCCCGCGAACCTCCTTTCCCCTGTCTGAAACTGAAACTAAATATGAATAATACACCATTATTATAGCTTACTGTAAACGACTAAATTTTCGCGAGGACCTAATTTTCGCGAATTTCGCGAATCGCCTACAAACGATGAAAAATACGTCCCGCGAACAATTTGGCCATTATGTGAACGATACGGAAGACACTCGACTCCCGAAAATTAGAACCCGCGAATAATTTCAAATTTTCAGCTTTGGCCCGATTTGCGAAAATTAGAGCCCGCGAAAGTTAAGTTGTTTACAGTATTTAGTTTTAACCACCTTACACATAATGAGAGGAGGAAGCGGCCGGGTAGGAGAAACGCGGGTTTTATGTGCGACCGTTCTAACCGTCTCAAAAGAGAGAACGCGCGAGCTTGCGTTGGTTAAAAAAGACGGTCCGAAGAAAGGAGGCGGCACGCAGTGTTCTTTGTGATTGTGCGTCTAATTGCAAATTGTTCTGTGTATGTTTATACAGCCTGAAGTTAGTCTGCCTTAGTGGGCGTCTGGTGTCTCAGGCGTAGATGAGCAATTTAGCCAGTGCGGTACAACCGCAAACCTGGGGTCTTTAACGTGCACCACGCAGTAGTGATACACGACCGCACGCCGGTATGATGCTCTTCCAGATCGAAACAGGCAGGGGCGGGGTGGGTTCTGCAGCGCGAGCTTTCGCTCCACGTGCTCCGAGCTGGTGTGCGCTAGAGTCACTAAATGAGCTGCGCTTAGAGTATCGGCACTCCGCTCCCCCACATTGTTGTGGGCGCCGCCATATTGGGGCTTGTGCAGAGCATACGCAACTGCAGATCGTCATGATTCAAAAGTGCGACTTCCTCAGCATTCGATTCGGTGTTAGGAAGCTTATGTAATATTGCTTTTCTCTGTCGCGGACTGTTTAAACATTTGTGGAGGACGGAAAAGCGGTTCCTGTGATTTCAGATAAAGCTTCAGATAACTGGCAACCATGATTTTAAGCCACAATATGGCCAAGTGTCGTTACTCTGAAGCGTAGCTTATTTAGTGGCACTAGTGTGCGCTATTGGCGACGTGAGCAATCGAAAGCGTCGCTGTGGTCGGCCTGCCACGATTGGGCGAATGCTGACAATGACGTCAGCAAAGGATTTCTCATCGACGGAGATAAGAGGAATGTAAGAACTTCAATTTTGGCGGTGTTGGCGGTGTTGCTTTGAGAGCGCTATGATTTCAGGCTTCCACTATGCTCATTACAAACACCATCAAACTTGTTGTTCACAAGGTAATGACGTCACGAAAGGTAACCGAACGAGGGCGCCACCACAACATCTCGTCGCTAATACTTCGCTTCAGCTTAAAGGAGCGGTGCAAGGATATCCAATTGGAATGTTTTTCACTTTACACGAGCTTACTGGCACACGTGGGACTCAAGGATACTCACACGCAACGCCACTGGCCAAGAAACTCCTTTGTTGCGGTGTAATTTCACGGACAAAATCGATCATTTTCATTCAATCTCTCCTTTGCAAAATATCAACGTAACGTGGGGATCGCAGTACACCCATATGACGATATTTGAATGCGGTTCATAGATTGGACCCGAGCATTGCGTGGGCACTCGATTTGGGCTCGTGATAATTACTAGCTCGAGAAGCATTCGGGTAGTGGCCCGTGTCCAATCGCTGCAACGACGACAATAGCCGAGCCATAACAATGCCTGGAACTCAGCGCGTGTCCTGTGCTTTGCCAACCCCAGCGCGTGGCTATGAGCAACGTTGGCGGCATATAATCCGCTCCAGATCACGTGGCCGCTTGTTCTGGCTGCGAGTTGAGGGTGAACGCTGCTCGTTTTTCTTAAGTTTTTTTCTGGGACTTCTATTGCGTGGGGTGAAAAACGAACGCGTGTTTCATAGGTCATTAACGTCAGGGATCCGTTTTATGGTACGTTTACGCTTGCGGATCCGCTGGCGAATCCGCCCAGCTTTTGCCGCTGGAGCGAAACGCTGGGCGGAAAACGCGGCGGCGAGCCGTTTAGGTCCGGACCTATTTCTGCCGCCGAACGAGGCGTTTCGCTGACCGGAAGTGACATTTTTGCGCAGCGCGACGCTGCCTACGTCATGAGTATGCGTTCTGTTGCGTTAATTGAACGTCAAAGACTTACGGTAAGAAACAGAATGGATTTACTATTTACATGACGAAGTTAATCTGCTGGTGTCGGTGATCGCAGTCGTTCCGTACGTCTTCTTCTTCGATCTGCCCCGAGCCAAACCGTTGCTTCGTCTTCCTCGTTTTCGTCAACCGCATATTTACACGAGCACTGTACGGCTGTTTCGCGTGAGTAGGAGGTGCCAAAATTACAATTCACAACACGTTCTTCCGGGAGCAGCAACGCCCGGGAGAGACAGCCGAGGTGGGAACTCTCGCGCCTTCTCGTCATATTTGACCGGATGTTACGAGAACAGCTGCCGCAGCCGCCGCCGCCGCCGCCGCTCGAAGGAAATAGATGTAAACGCAACCCGCTCGTCGCCGCCGCCGCCGGGAGCGGATCCGCTCCCGCGGCAGCGGATTTCTTCTCAGGTGTAAACGTACCATAAAGCGGTATTTGCGGAAAGTACAAAAATTGTTGCATCGCCCCTTTAAGTCCAGACGCAGGCGATATTACGACCACGAGCATGTGGCCATGAGCACTGCTTGCACTGCACGAGTGCGCGTGCCTGGCAGAGGCGCTGAAAGCAGGGAGCTCGCGCTTCTAGCATCGGCTGCGTCTGGAGTTAAGCTGAAACGAAGTATTAGCGCCAAGATGTTTCGGTGGCGCCCTCTTATGGTTTCCATCCGTGACGTCACGACTGGGATTTGCCTCGCCGTGACGTCACCGAGTTGTTATCCTGGCTACTTACCATCAGGTGCGACGACGAGTTCGGTGGTGTGTTTAAAAAGCACAGTGGAAGCTAGGAGTCATCGCAATCCGAAACTAACACCGTCGAAGTTGACAGTCTGACAATGCTCTTATGCCCATGGTTTGGCCAATAGTGGAAAGCTGACCGCAGCGACGCTTTTGGTGGCACACATCGCTAATAGACATGCCCTCGGCCACCGATCGCCCCTCCCCTCCTCCCCCCTTATATAAGTATTTGAAGATCGACGATGGACGTCGATCGTCTCGAGGTAATGTAACGTAATAACATTATATAAATAATAAACGTATTGAAGGATTGAACGACTCAATTTTTCAATTCTTGGATTGTAATATGGCGGTAGCCTATTGTACTTACTGTTGATGAAGAGCAATTTGAGGTGACGAGGTAATGATTAAATGATGAGGCTCTATAAGGACGACGATATTAGTGGGTGTCGAACCACAACGTACAGTGCCAGACTTGTTTCAAGTATCGTGTACCCAAAGACCTTTCTTCAACCGCAACAGAATATGGTAGAATCAATGAGGATGCTGCTTTACAACTGTACGTGGAACAGGAAAACTGCAATGTGCAGAAGTGCGGCTTATTCGTTAATATGAAGGACGGATTTCTAGCAGCATTCCCTGATTGACTACTTGGAACAAATGGCCTCGTTGACGTAAAGTGTCCCCGTTCCAAAAGATTCTTGAAGCCTACTGAAACCGCAAAGGAGTATGAGGCGAAAAATAAGAAAAAGGAGCCTGGTGTGAAAGGTCCAAATCACCACCACAGCCTCTACTACCAAATACAAGGGCAGTTACACAATACACAAAGAGAGTTTTGTGATTTCGTTATATTTACACTCAAGGGCATTGATATCCAACGTATTCAGAGGGATGACACCTTCTTGTCAACCATAGAGCCTTTTCTACTCAAGTTTTACATGGAAGGCCCGACTTCCGCTGAAATTCCTCACGTAGACGAGTTGTCCGACCGAATAATCTGCCATTACTCCCGATCTGGGAATCTCTCGATCTTCATTCATGGCCATAGTATCATGAGATCGAGGGGTGTGGCTCTTCGTCCGCCGAACATTGCTTCGGCGGGTGTTTTTACCGTGTAAGATGAGACCGTCGCGTGCTGCTGGAACAAGAACCTGGCGATTCTTCACTGAACTGCTTCTTCCGTAAGCTTCAAGAGGGCTTTCTTCGTTTCGCACACCATCTGTTCTGCTTGCCCGTTAGTTGCAGGATGGTATGGTGCACTAATGTGATGCCTGATGCCGTTTTTTTTGTTTTTTTTTTGGGGGGGGGATTTGTTTATTTTATTTGAAGCAAGATTTGGCGCGTTATCAGAGAAAAGTATTTTCGGTAGGGCAGAAGTAGGGAAAAGAGAGCGTAGAACGTCAATGACGCGTTTGTACGGATCGTGGCAGGCATCGTGTAAACTTCCAACCACTTAGAGTACGCATCGACCATGACTCCGCAGATGCGGATACGTTTCGCCACCCACAGACTGAATAGTGGATCGTTTTCAGTTACAGTTCATGATGGCGCTGGACTCGAGGAAGCCTTCGACTCTTTCCACAAAGTTAGCCCAGGTGCCAGCACTTTTGTCGAAAGCGGTAAGTGTTCGAAACGTCGACAACGTCGGTAGCCACGTGCTGTGCTTGACACTGGACGCTTACCATTCGCTGAGAAGAAACTTGCTTGTTCGTCTGCCACGAGTCGTCCGATATCAGGTCATCACCGCTACTCCATCTCCCGACAAAACAGGTCGTCATTGTCCGCATGTCCATAGTTAGCAATCACGTGAACTTATAAATTCCCATACGCTCATAACTTGCCGTCGCTAAACGCCGTTCATTCATAGCGTCTTCATTGCAAATAAACGTCTTCCTATTTATTCTGATGGTTTTCATCATACTCCTCCTAAGCTGTACTTACAACATTATATGTGTCGGTACTTCCGAAAATATTGCAACGGCGTTTGTTTTCTGGGAACTATAATGTAACAACCTTTACAAAATCTTCCGGATCCCGTGAAACACAATATTTCGTTATGTCACTTTTCGGTCGTCATTATAATGGTGAGGTAAGTACCGTAAATCGCGAAGCAGTTTACTTGACGTCCGCTTCCATTGGTGTCTTGGAAGATTGAGTCTACTGAGCGTGCATTCCTGCAGAAGAAGTTTTCATTGAAAGAATATTGACACGTCAATCAACAATTGATTCCTTCTTGGTAAGATTTATTGCGAAAGCCCGTGACAACCGCCGAACCGCATCTCCCTATATCAGAGAACAATTTATACACAGCCTGACATTCTCGCATACATGCGTTTGCTGGGCCACGCTATTGAGCCAGCTGAGCACAGCTGGCAGCGGCGCGAGCAAGGCCACGAGGGGAACGTGATGGTGCTCGAGCCATCCCACCGTGAACCAATGTTTCGGCCACCCCACGGGTGCGTGTCGCCATCTATTGGTTGAACTAACGCCTTGTTCAAGATGGCTGCCGTGGGACCGCAGCATTAACTCCTCCTGAGGAGGTACCCCCGCAGGCTTCTCAATATTGGCCATTAGCTTCCTGCCTTTGATAACACTTCGGCGCACACGCAGCCAAACCCGGCGGCCTCAATGCTTGTAAGTCTGTACTGCGCTGGCTCAATTTCTTATCTGCCAAGGACACATCAGGCGCCCCGCTTCTCAAACACTACACTGTTCACATGCGAGAGTCGTATTTAGTCTACAGGTAAGTTACCATCAACGTGTATTTTAAATATGCTCACTGACGAACTAAGCTTCCAATTTATTTAAACCCTTACTCGTATAAAAACAAAACAAGACTACTAAATCACCTTTTATGATAAGTACACCACCAAAACTCGAAACCATGAAGTTACATATACTGCTATATAAAAAAAACTAAAACTTTTTTTGTTAAATTTTTTATATGGGAAGCTATTTTCTTTTCTTTCTTTTTTAAGATGGCTGCCACTGCAAACTGTATGCCCCCCCCCCCCCCTTTTCAGACTTCGAATGGATTTACGCCCCTGGATAACAGCTACTCCCTCGGCCAAGGAAGCTAGATAGACTGGTCTCCCCAAAGCTGATTTTGTGCCTATTGTGGCTTAAAGGGGCCCTGCAATCATATTTAAGTGTCTACCTTTTTTGCCGTTTCCACGTCTCTTGGGGTTCGGGCAAGCCAGCGGGCACGGAGAGAGTAACTAAATATCAGTGCGTCATATTTTAACCGGACGACGCGGAAACCTTCTCCACCTACGGGGGCGACCCGTGGTGCCGAAAGCGTGCGATATGTGACGTCTTAGATCCTTGGTTTACTACTGGTCAGAGCCGCTAAAAGCTTCTTTTTAGTCAAAATACAAAATATAAGTGGCGCGAACCGTTTCAATTATTTATAAAAGTAGTTTTTGTTCAGTATTTTAGATCAGACAAGAAACAAATGCAGTTTAGAAAGTACAGAAACAAGAAATGACCCGTCGACATACCCGCCACCAAGCGGTGGAAAAGGCGGCGTATACTGGAAAGGTGTAGTGGGATCAGGCACCGACAAATGGCGAGTGTATAAAGGTCCCGGATGTACGCGGCGGCGCTGCGGTCGTATGGACTGGAGGATCCGACCGGTTCCGAGCGCTCCGAAGGCCTTCGGCGAGCAGCTTTGGCTTGCATTTTGGCCGTTTCGCGGTATGGCAGAGCGAAGTGGCTCCCGTTCTGAAGTGACCTTTACCCCGTGTTTGCTGGCGTTTGCGGCCAATGAAGTGCCATGTCGAATTATTTTGTAGCGTGAGCTACACTGGCCGGGGTTGAGCAGTTTCGCGTGACTCGCATAATGAGCCGTGCTCCGTGCTGCGCAAGCGCGAGGAGCAGTGACGTCAGACGGCGCACAGCTGGCGGGGCGGAGTGGGCGAAGCCGCCGTCGCCGCGGGCTCCGCCGCCACCGCGCGCGCCTCGCCGGTCTGCGCAAGCGCGAGGAGCAGTGACGTCAGACGGCGCACAGCTGGCGGGGCGGAGCCGCCGTCGCCGCGGGCTCCGCCGCCACCGCGCGCGCCTCGCCGGTCTGCGCAAGCGCGAGGAGCAGTGACGTCACACGGCGCACAGCTGGCGTACCGGAGCCACCGCCGCCGCGGGCTCCGCCACTACCGCGCGCGCCTTGCCGGTCTTCGCATTCCAGAAGAGTGACGTCATAGCCGCGGCAGACGCACCGGCGCCGCCGCGTGCCCAGCTGTGCGCCTCCGTTGCGCAGTAGCCAAGTCTGACGCTGCACCGGAGCCGCTTCATAGCGCCTCTCATTTTGTGCGCATAAGCTCACGCTCACGCTACGTATATCCTGGCATAGCCGAGCTATGCCACCGTAATTTTTTATGAACACGCACACTACGAACCGAGGCTCTGTTAATACATTTAATATATTGTGCTGTTTATGCACCTGCAAACTGTATTGCAGCAGTTAGGCTAAAAACTTTTCACTCCCAGTGATATATTTTTTCTGCCAAATATGATATTAAATCTGTCGAAGTTGAAAGCATTAAATTCAACTGCAGTAGAACTCAATCCATTAAATGAAATTAAGAAACAATAAATCTTTTTTTGGATTATTGTTTCCTGTAGGCAGTTACTTTTATCAAAATAGTCCTACACAAATTTTAACATTATGTTCTTTTCGGCCGTTGTGATTTGCAGGTTTTTGCCTTGTGTGGCTGTCTTCACAAAAAAAGATCCACAGCAACTTTTTTGCATTGACATAGCGATTTGAAAATAATTACAATATCCTATAATAAACTTTTTGGAGCCCAGTGTTTTTTACAATATTTTGCCACCAAGGGGGAGGCACAACGGGGCATACGCGTCGGATCTCCTGCGAGGACGACGGTCGCTTGCCGCAGTTCTTGGATAGAAAATCCCGTACCATTGCGATTCACACGATTACCAGCGACCTTCGCGCTTCCCGTTGTTCGGCAGCACCACGAGTTGCAGAGTGAATTTTACGACAGTATGAACTGCGGGACATTTTGAAGATTTGGAAATCTCTTTGCGGGACGCGGGACACGAGTTCTCAATGGGGGACAGTCCCGCGAGTCGCGGGACGGGTAGTCACCCTAACTGATCTACGAGCAGACGACGACCCCAGAGAAAAGTGGAACAATCGCGTCTGCTTTGCGTCGCGTCGCATAGATGGCGCCACCACTCTGTCAGTGTCAGAGTGGTCAGAGCCACTAGTTTTGGTTTTGGCGGCAGAACGGAACTGCGATGCTTGGGTTTATTGAGCATTGGTTTATCGAAATTCAGTTTATCGGATCTATCCGAATTTACTAAAATTTTACCGGCGGGTGTTTTTCGTATTTATCCGAAAACACGGAAGCCTACTCATGAGGCAACTCAAAAGCAACCCACGAATGTCATGCTGTGGTACTCGGAGGACAACAGCTTGAAGAAGGTTCGCGGTCGATACCGACGCGAGCACCGTTGCAGGCCACCGTCAAAGAGAACCATCTGGAAGTGGGTCCGGCGTTTCGGGGAGGTGGGCAGCGTCGCAACATGCACGTGTCTGTCAGAACGCCGGAAAAGGAACAGCTCTTCTACGGGATCCTAGGAGCGTTCAAAGCGGACTCGCATCTATCGACAAAGAGAGCGGCACATTTGTTTGGCATCTCCGACTTTACTGTGCGTCGATCCTTCATCAGAACAACATGCGAGCCTACAAGGTGCACGTTCTGCATGCATGAGTTGAAGCCTCAGGACTATGAGCGACGGCTGGACTTATGTCGCGAAGAGATCCTGAGGATCGTGTCCAACCTCTCCCATCTGGACTTCCTCCTTTTCACAGACTAGGCAGTGTCTGCCTCGCCCGTGAAGAGGCAGACTGCCTCTTCACACGCGATTGTTCCACTTTTCTTCGGAGTCGTCGTCTGCTCGTAGAAATCAGTCCTTATTATTTTTTATTTTTGATCCCCCAAAAGCTTATGCTCTCGAACTTTCTCATTCTGGCTTAAATCTTTTGCGTCAGATTCTGGTGAACTTTCAGATTTCTGTGAAGCGTGGTTTACTTATGCGGACTAAAAAGCCTGGTTTACCTTTCTTGATTGGACCCTATAAAAATAAGGCTCATGTTTAAGTAGTTTCCGTTTACGATGGGGATTAAGAAAAAAGAATGGTTGAAAATGCATCATGGCAACAGACTTCGAGATAAAAGTCCCCCCGTCCCTCTTAATGCAGCCTGTGAACATAATTTAACGTAAAATTTCGAACAAAACTAGCATATCCGCTAAAACGTCGATTAATGAAAACAAGTTCCACCAAGATTTACATGAACGTACCAAACTCAAGTATCTCAAACTGCAAACCCCCTCCCCCATCCCAAATATTGGCAAAATTTAGAGCTTTAAAAGTGACACTCCTAACTCAGCAAGAGTTAACAGCATTAATCCCAGAGTTGAGTCAGAGTCCAGTACCTTTTCGATCGACATCTGCGCTAAAAATACCTTGACTACTTGTTCAAATATAAGTTTGGGTTTTTCGCTTCTTTTTTCTTCCTCGGTATTGCTCTCTCAAATTATAGGTCGACCTACAATGAAGACCAAGGTCGACCTGTAATAGAACTGACTCCTTAGCACAATTTCAGACTCTATCGCGCTAACCGATGAGTGTTCCCACAAGTCAGCCGCTTCTCCTAGCACACCGATGCAAAGCGGGGAAGGTTGACATGAGCGGCGATGGTGCCACGCAATCAAACGATCTCACCAGAAGCACGAGACCCTGGTTCTGTCTTGTCAGAGCAGCCGCCATACTACCGTTTTATGAATTTTTCTTGCGACTTTTAGCTCCCTGACATCGTCTACATCACAGCATTATCGTTTGGAAGTTGAGACGATTACATAGCCAGCGTGGTCGACAAGCGAATTCTGGCTATGGTGAGTACAGACTCCGTGAAATACATGTTTGCACCATTTTCCTTCCCTTCTACTTCTTTCAACATTAATGTCGACCAATATTATGTACTCTTGGCTTTGTTTAAGCATATCTTGGCACAGGTATTGCATACTTTTTAGTGAACATGACGTTCGGGCGCAACGTGTAGCAAACTTTTATTCATGGCACAATTCGGCACAAAAAGCGCACCACTTCTATCACTGTACTGGTGTCAGAAATTCAGGAATCAGTTACAAGCTTTGTGAATCACTTTCGTTCAACCAATGGAAAAAAAAGCATGTTATGCCATTATTGTAATAGCTTTATTTGAAATGATCAAAACATTTATAAACATCACGTAACATGCAAACTTTGTACTTCTAGAACACATGGCACTTCAATATTTTGTTGCTTTTTCTTCAGACAATTAACTCGCTCCAAGATACGAGTGCAACCCAGCGGCTGTCACGGAACCTCTAAAAATTCCCCACAGATGGCAACCAAAGAAGTATAGTGCCTTTTGAATGAGGTAACAACCAACTTCACATGTATGTGAATCATCGTGGAAATGCATTCAGCACTGCATAATCTAAGGTTTTCGCATGGACCAATATGCAATAGGCTCTTGGTGAAGTCAATGTGCAAGCTGCTTGGCCGCACCCGTGTAACACCCTTGCCGGTCCAAACCAGCAGTTCCTTGTGGCTACAGCTAGAAATTGGCTCTAGGACTAGGTCGTGTGGCTATGCCAACCTTCGAAGTGGGTCTGTTAAGCAACAAATAAAAAAGGTATGTAATCATAAAAGGACAACACTTGATTAAAATATACATTTCACAATTTCTTCGTTAACTTTAGGAACCAAAGTGCAAGTTACTTTTGAACGTTAAATTTTCTTTGAACACACACGTATACTAAAGCTTTTCTGTGCAGTCAAATTACAAAGCTGCAATTAGTAAACCCTTATGACCAGTTTCTGGGGAGCAAAGGAAAAGTCATAATGGCACTTCCTAAATTCACTCGATACTGAATGAGTACGACCGTGTTTCCCATTCGACTTTGGAGCCAATGTCGATGGGCTCTTTCATAGTCTTTTCTATAAACTCCGCCTTGCCTTGACCATTCACCAGCACAATTGTGTGTGTCCTGCAAAAGAGAAAACATACTCTAAGTTACCCCAAAAACATTAGTTTCACATTTTTGCAAAGCATTCTTGTTTTATTGGAAACCCTTAAAGGAACTCTGCACCATTCTTTACCCAAGCAAAAGCTTCAGATCCTTTTCCTTTTCGTTAGTGGTGCAAGTGGACGTAACTAGCAAAGAATCAAAACGACAGGTGTCTAGTCACCAACAGTGATCCTTCTTACTGTTAAGGAAGTCCGGAAGCACAGTCTAGTTTGGAGGCTGCATATTGGAGCAAAGATTGCACGTCCCAACGTATCAAAATGAACTACGGGCAAGTTTTCGGCAATTGCTTCTTCAGGAAGCAAATGTCATGTCATCAAAGTTGCAAGCCACTTGTCAATGCCATTACTAATCATTATTAAACGTCTGTGTATGCCACTAACTGATCCTTCACTTCAAATGGGCTTAATTTTTCTTGAAGAAATTGAGAGAGAGTGAGAGAGATAATAATCATATATTGTCACGAACGGAGGTGACACGAAGACGATCAGTGAACTCGAAAATAACGATTTAATAGGCGAACTTGTGCCAACCAAAAATAAGTAAAGAACGAAAGAGCGTCGAGGCAGCAGAAAAGCAGGCGGCGATTCGGCGGCGACAACAGAGCGCGCGGGACTCTCTGACTCGACAAGGTCGCGGGTAGCTGCTTATCTACAGTGCGTCGCTATCTCGAAAGTTCGGCAAAGGAGGCTCGGGCGTCGCGCGCTCGGGGCGAGGATGAACTGGCACTTTCGAGAACAACAAAGCAAAGGGAAAGTTACAACTAGTGCGAGAATGAATGGGAATCTTCTAGAAGACCGTAACCGAGCGTTCTTTCTCGGCTCTGCGGGCGGCATTATCCCCCTTTTAAAAGTGCATCGTCCCGATGCAACGTGAAAGGAAAACAGAAATGGCTAAAAAGTTTACGGTGAAACGAAATAAACATGCAGTATCGCAATCCTATCGTGCGTAGAACGGCTTGAGTCGAACTACGTGGACGACTTCGGGTCGTGGCCGGCGGCGTCCTGATGGTCGGGTTCCGTCGGGGAGCACCTCGTAGTTCAAGTCCCCGAGGCGGCGGATGACCTTGTAGGGTCCGAAGTAGCGTTTTAGCAGTTTCTCGCTGAGTCCGCGGCGGCGAATGGGCGTCCACACCCACACCCTGTCTCCGGGCTGGAACTCTACGTCGCGGCGACGAAGGTTGTACCGGCCAGCGTCCACACGTTGCTGGTCCTTTATTCGAAGACGGGCTAGCTGGCGTACTTCTTCTGCTCGTTGGGTGACCAGCTGGGCGTCGTCGGTGTCGTCGTCCGTCAGGTCGTGGGGCAGCATGGCGTTGTTCGTACATCGTCAATACCACCTCCCGGCATTGCCGCACTCAGTTTTCCCGGCGGGACAGGGGAGACAGGCTCTCTCGGCGGAACCTGCGATGAGGCGATGCTGGTCGGTGGGGTGACGGCGATCGGAAACCGCGGCGGGTAGGCGGTCCCGGGGATGGCGACCGGCGGAGGTATTCGTCGATGTCCCGGGGTCGCTCGCCGTAGCGTGGTCGCGGGTCGTCGGGGTGGAAACCGCGTAGCCCCAGCTGTCGGTACGGGCAACGGCGGTAGACATGGTCAGCTTCCCCGCAGTGGTAACACAGCGGGCGTCGATCGGCCGTGCGCCAAACGTCGGTCTTCCTGGGCGTCGGTTGTTCTTGCCGGACGTACTGACGTCGATCGCCGAGACGTCGGGAGGTGCGGCTGTGCTGGTGCGTCCCGTCGTTGTGGCGCAGGAAGTTGACGGGCAGCAGGTGGCGGTCGTCGGGCCATGGCGGCGTAGCTCACCGTCGATTGCTCGAGCGGAGCAGGGTTGACAATAGCCCGTGGTTCGATGGCTCTCTCAACCTCTTCTCTCACAACTTCGGCGATGGACAGCGACGCCGGGGGTCGGCAGCAGGCAGCAGTCTCTTGAGTTCCTCGCGAACGACTTCACGGATCATCTCGCGAAGCTCGTCGGTGCTGGTGCTGAACTCGGAGCTTGCCGATGCAAAAGTCGAAACGTCGTTGAGCCGATGGTAGTGGCGCGCTCGGGCCATTAACGCCCGCTCGATGTTTGTTGCTTCGGCAACAAATTCTTCGACGGTCGTCGGGGGTTGCGAATAAGTCCGCCGAAGATTTCGCTTTTCACGCCCCTCATAAGGAAGCGTAATTTCTTCTCGTCGGTAGCTTGCGGGTCGGCGCGGCTGCTCAGGCGGAGGATGTCTTCAACGAAACTGGTGACTGTTTCGTTGGGGCCTTGAGTCCTCGCCTGGAGAAGGTCTTCGGCCCGCTGCCTGCGATGCTGGTTCATGAACGCCCGCTTCAGCTCGGTGACGCAGGCGTCCCACGACGTGAGCGCAGCCTCGTGGTTCTCGAACCAGTGCCTCGCAGTACCCTCCAACGAAAAGTAGAGGTTCTGCAGGTACTGCTCGGCGGTCCATCCGTTATGGCGTGCCACGCGCTCGTAATGTTGGATCCAGTCCTCGACGTCCTCGTGGATCTCCCCGTGGAAAGGCGTCGGAGTCCGAGGGGCGACGGGCAGGTAAACGACGGGGGCTGCTACTGTGGTCTGCGCCGTCGAGGAAGCCATCGTCGTTGTCACTTGCCTTGTCCTCGCCGGGAGAGGTCCGAGTTCAGGAGCTTGCCCTTGAAGACGGCGGCTGGCACGATGCTCCGAGTCTTCAACGGAAGGTCGTCGGGAAATGGGGCTTGCTGAACGAGTTCTTGTAGGGGTACGCTGCACGGGTTTCATACCCCGCACCTCCACCAGAAATGTCACGAACGGAGGTGACACGAAGACGATCAGTGAACTCAAAAATAACGATTTAATAGGCGAACTTGTGCCAACCAAAAATAAGTAAAGAACGAAAGAGCGTCGAGGCAGCAGAAAAGCAGGCGGCGATTCGGCGGCGACACAGAGCGCGCGGGACTCTCTGACTCGACAAGGTCGCGGGTAGCTGCTTATCTACAGTGCGTCGCTATCTCGAAAGTTCGGCAAAGGAGGCTCGGGCGTCGCGCGCTCGGGGCGAGGATGAACTGGCACTTTCGAGAACAACAAAGCAAAGGGAAAGTTACAACTAGTGCGAGAATGAATGGGAATCTTCTAGAAGACCGTGACCGAGCGTTGCTTTCTCGGCTCTGCGGGCGGCAATATTATGGAGGTTGTAAAGAAATTGATCATCAAGTAACAATTATGTAACATTGTTCTAGCATGTTCGGTTATCATGTAACATTTGAAACTAATTATCGAGTAACATTTATGTCGCATTCTTTTAGCATGTTTGTTAACTGATGGTGCTCTTTAAATTAATCTGTAGATTAGTCACTCACAAAGATACTTCTTTTCAAACCCTGTAATGTGTACCAGAGCGATGTTATCAGATTTAGTAAACATTGCCTCTAACCTGCATCGAGCTAACACTCAAAGGCAAAAACTGAACGAAGCGGAAGGCTAGAACGGCAAGCTGCCTTCACCACGTATATATGCCTAATGTGGTGAAGCACCCACTGCCCAAAAGGGGTGAGTAGTAGCAGGAAGTTTTGTGCAGCATTGTGGAAGGCACAAACTCAGGTGCTTTGGGTTAGGAAGTTCTTTCCTTGCAAGAACGCTCATGCAAGCAAACCATATCACAAGGATAGTCGAAGCTTGATGCCAGAAGGTTGTGGTGGAGAATCCTGCACTCAGAGTGTGCTCTAACATTTGAAACAAAACTGCCCCAACTGTAAAGTAGAGCAGCTTTCCGTTTTATCACACAAATGTGATAAAGTTAAAACTTTTTTAAATAAAATAATAATTAAAAAACTGTAAGCTGCCTTTACTGCAGCATCAGAAATATTCTGGAAAATAACTTTCAGTATAAAAAGGAGCATAGCTTTTACCCATGGCACCTTTTTGCTAAAAGTGGGAAAAGAATTAAGTAGGGGCACCTCTTTTCCAAACTTAATTGTGGCAATTACAGTGATGAAAGCAGTATTTGACCTTTTGTAACAGGTTCTGTAGCAGGCAAAATACTGGTTTGGAGCAGCCACTGGCACTTTTGGAGCAGATGCCAACATCTGTTACCACATCACTCAAATAACGAAGTGACTTCATCCCTAAATAAGTTCATCCATGATAATGATTGAAGGTTTCTCTTGGATACTGGATACATATTACTCAGTACTCTTGGATACATATTACTCAGTATTAACTTTTGTAATAAGAATAGGTAGGGCCCAAAGGAACACAGCACCTTATTTTTAGAAATAACGTTCTGGACAGAGTAGGTTCCATTTATAATGTGCACTCAAAAATGGTTGAAAAATGAACCATAGCACAACACTTCAGTTGGGATAAAGCCTCTCTCCCCTCACATTTTTACACCCGGTAGCATATTTAGCCTGTGAATGTATTTCTGTAAAGTTACTGCAAAAACCAAGATATATGCTAAGTATGTTTATCAATAAAAATGTGCCCCACCTCCTCCCCCCAAGTTTTAAGAACCTCCCCAACTCAAGACTATTATTATAAACTGCAAAAGCAGCCACCCACAAATATGAAAACCTACACTTGTGTATTAGAAGATACAGCGCTCTTTAGTGGCTTTGAAACCAGAGTAAAGTCAAAGTTAGCTGCTCTTTCGATCAACAGCAGCGTGGAACTACCTTGGCTACCACATTTATTCAAATACATATAGACCCGCAGCATTTGGGTTTTTTCTCTTGTAGCAGGTTTTAAAATTAGAGATCATCCTAAAATCAGGACCAAAGAAAAAGAAGCTAGACCTGGAACAGCTCCGAGCATAATTACCGAACCTATTGCATTAACCCAGGCGCTCACCCATGTCAGCCACTGCTCCTAGCACTCGGGTACAAAGCGGTAAAGACGGATGCGGGCGCTGGTGAGAGGCAACACGGAGGCATGCGGCAGACATGATCATCAAGTGATCACATAAGAAGTACGAAACCCTGGTTTCTGTCTTATCAGAGTAGCTGCCATCCTACTATTCCCGACATCGCCGAGATTGTCTGAAAAGTTAGACGATGTCAGCAATCAACCCGCCAGCGCATCAGCCGGCCAGCGCGATTGACGAGCAATCTCTAATCCTCATTTCACCTTAATTCAAAGTGCAGCCGACGCTACAAGCCAACGGGACCAAGCAAACAGTGTCAAAGCGCGACATCATGGCATTCGTCTATCTTCCAGTGCGTGTCCTTTCATTGACTAAATCAATAAAGTACAGCGAATGCCCCACGACTTACACCTTTGTCGTGTGTTCGTGCTCTGACCTAACTAAGATGAAACAAACTATAAGGTGAGTAAGTGAGTAGAGACACTGTAAAATAAATATTTGTACCATTTTCCTTTCCTTCTACTTCTCTCTATATTAGAGTCGTCCAATAATATAATATTTTCATATTTTGCTTTGCCCATCTTGGTGCAGGTTTGGCACAATTCTAAGCAAACATGGCCTTTTGGCACAAGGTGTAGCAGACTTTCGTTCATGGTGCAATTAGGCACAAATGGCAGTGTTTCCATCACTGCAATTCGTTGCATCCCTTGTCCCCTTTTTAAACTAATGAGCAGTCCTGCGCTAAGCCACAGCACAGTCAGAGCGATAGCTGCAACACGTCACGGCGAAGTCGTTGGGCATCGGCATCACGTTCACGTCACCGTGAGGTGCCCGAACAAAAGCATTCAGGACAAAATGGTCCAACGTCCATTTCATTCCGAAAGCTTTTGTTTCTTTTTTGTTAGGAGCAAGTGAAAGCGCGTCTCCCAGCATGAGCTCTTGGCATTTTGTTGTGTGCGTGCAGTTGGCATCGGGTACTAAAAAGAATCGTATCATCCTAAACAGAAGGACATAGAGGCAACCTAGTCAAAGCTGTGGAGTAGCTCAGTGCTAACTCATTCGTTTCACGCAGTGACAGACCCAGGATCGAATCTTGCAGGCAGCAGGCGATCTTTATCAAGGATTTGGCAACATTGACGACGGAGACCCAACGCCCTACTACGCCGACTACAACGGACATAATTTCCAGTGGTGGGAAGAGTCATTTACAGCTATTGCTGTAGAAAAACTGCAGCCGACTGGCAGCACACATAGTGGCTTAAAGACCAGCCTAGAGAACTGTCTTCTGCCATATAGACTCTTTCCCAGTGTCTTTCTCTCTGTTCCTTTGTGTTCTTTTCTTCTTCCTTTCCCAACTGGCCAGACTGAATTCCCCAAAAGGTTTATTCCCACGACATTTGAATCCTCCAGTTCACAACTGAAGGATTCACAACAGTAAATATAAATCAACTCAGACCTCATTAACTGCCAGCCTGAGTTAAGCTACAGCTACGATTCCCAATTTTTAATCTATGCAGTGCAACATTGTTGAGTGTTCTTATTAGTCAAAGTAGTCTCAACATGGTCTAACTCCTGCTCCAATCTGCACACGCAAAAATAAAATAAATGTGCAGCTGTGTTTGAGACATCGTCCCCTTTTTCTTTAAGTCCCATGTTAAGTTGTTTTTTTTTTTTGCTTTTTTTTTATTAATTGAATTAACATGTGCACACACCCAGAACACCAGACAGCATCTGCAGACTGGCACAAACAACTTTTAAAATCAAACAGCTCCATGACACAGCCAGAGCTCCCTCACCACTTTCAGGACTTTGTGAAAGTTGTAAGACTGCGTCCGTGTTCGTAAATTTCCAATGCACAAGAAAAGCTTTCTGAAATAAATAAATAACACATGCAACAGATAAAAGGAATCACCTGGTGCCATAGTTCCACTTGGCAGGGCAAACTTGATCCGGTTGCGTATTTCCAGCGTGGCATCCAACTCCTCCGACTGACTTCGCATGGAGTCATCGACTGGGTACCTACAACAAGAAGATGAGTGCAATCTCTGAAGTCAAATGGCACAATGTTTTCGCTTAAAAACTCTTAGCGACGTCTTTACAGGGGTGCTTGTTCAGACCATGGTGTCACACAAAACCCAAAACCGAAGCAAAACTGTTATTTTTTACCGAACCAGAACAAGACCGTAAGTGAAATCAACCATTTAATATTGAACCCGAACCACAACGGAACCGTAATCTTATGTAGCAGTTACCAGTTCATTGCAAAACAATAAACTTCCCAAATTTCAATATTTTTTAAATTTTCACAAAATTTATTTTCATTACATCCGCGGGAGGCGCTCAATTCCCTTTGCTAAAAACAGACATGAATACATTGAAAAAGTGCAAACGGGAATGGGAAATCGTGATCGCCTCGCTGTATCTGCTGATTCGTTATAACCAATCACAAAAGTATTTGTTTTGCTGTCCTCATTTCCACAGAACGCTTCTGATGACCTTTTTTTAATGCAAATGATGATGTGTTGATCACACTTTTTCTAAACTGGGAGCTGTGGATTTCACTTTTAAGAACCAGTTTCAACTAGATTGTACTTGGCAGAATTGGTAACCAAACCGTCATATCAAATTCATCACTGAACCGGAACCAAAACCAGAAACAAATGCAAGCTACTGGACCCGAACCAAATAACCGGTTCGACTCCTCGTTCAGACTACCATAAAAGGCTTAGGATAGGAAACCATGAGAAAACCGTGAGGCTAGCATTTTACGTAGCTGATAGACAGATGACGTCAGCTATAACGTGAAAGTAGTGGCTGCTTATATTTACAGAGTCTTGTACCGGGTGCTCCCCAAGGCATTTCAGGTGTCCAATGCAGACGAAAGCGCTCCTCTTTACTGGGATCATGCCAGGGGTTTTCCCAGGAATTTAAATTAGGGGGGGGGGGTTAAATTTAAGGGGGGGGGGGGCCTTGAGAATAGAGGAGTCGTTGCGAATTAAGGGGTGCCTTCAGAAAAACAAAGGGGTGTACACCCCCACAAGGGGGTGTGTAGAGGAATCACTGGATCCTGCCCTCATCTCTTGCACAGCATGTTTCCAGGAGTACCTGCTATGTGGCACTAGTGGTACAGATCTTACAACTAACAAAGTCTGCCATAGAACATGAGTCTGACATGCAGTGGCGCAAGAGCTGTCTTGTCTAAAATGCTGCAAGAGAACTGCTGCAAGAAGAGAATCAGCGATTGTCCATAGACAAAAGTTGAAATTTCAGATTTTCTGGGTGCTGGAAACCAATGGGCAACATTGATATCGCAACCGCAGTAGAATCTCCATGATATGAATCTCTAGGGGGTCATGGAAAACCTTTGTATCATCCGAAACTGGTACGATCGAACAATAAACCAAGTCAACACACCAAAGTAAAAGAAATGCACACTTGATGTTTATTTGCTCCTACTCACTGGCAAAACAGTCTCGTGTTTTTTTGGGTGTTCTTTTCCATGAGGTTGCCCAGTAGACACTTTTGGCATCCCTAAAATTGTGTGCAAGAGTCTTCACTGATGTTGGCCAAGCTTGTGATGCGTTGCACAGCTTCAAGTGTGTGCAGCATTTTTGCAGTCATTGGAGGCTGCTTGTCGCCTTCTTCGTTGCTGTCATCATCGCCACTACTGGAGCTTCCCGGTCGTGACGCTTGTAGGGGTCGCTAACCATGTGTTACCGGGGTTAACTTGTGTCTCCCGAGATGGCGCTAGCTGTGCGTCCGCATGTGTATAATTAAGAGAAGGTTCGAGAATAAAGTTCAGTTCTGGTTCCGAGAGTCAGTCACCGCTGTCGTCCGTCCATCTCTCGCCCGATACCGCCCGCCCACGCGGCGCCGAACATGGTGTCAGAAGCGTGCTCACGTCTGCCGCTCTCACGCGAGGCCTAGTTTTCGCCGACGCGCCGGCTTTCGCTTCGTCGGACGCTTTCGCTTCACCGGACGCCTTCGCCGGGAAAGTTTTCGGCGCTCACCGTCACCATGCCTGACGACGACCAGTCTGCTCAGCGGCCCGTCCCTCCGGTCCCACCGGGCATCGTGCCTCTCCGCCCGCCGCCGCAGTTCGACTTTGACACCCCCAGCGCCTGGCCCACGTGGCTGCTCCAGTACGAGGATTACTCTTACGCCACGGGCCTCTACGCCGCCACCCCCGAGGTTCAAGTGCGGTCCATGCTTTATTGCATGGGTCCCCAAGCCAGGGTGATCCTTGCTTCCACCACGCTGAGAGAGACCGACTTCAAGGACGTCGCCGCGGTCAAGCAAGCGTTCACGGCTCACTTCGTGCACCCGCCGAACGAACTTTACGAGTCGGCTCGCTTTCACCGTCGGGTCCAGCAACCGGGTGAGACAGCAGACGCTTTTCTCACCGCGCTCCGCACTATGGTGAAAAAGTGCAACTATCAGTCCCCGGACATCGAGGAGCGGCTCGTCCGGGACCGTTTCTTGGTCGGCCTGCTTAGACCGCAAGCTGTCCGACAGCCTTTGTCGGAATCCACGACTGACCGTGCAAGAGGCGCTCACGCACGTTCGACAGCAGGAAGACGCCGACAACGAGCGCGAAACACGTGACTCGGCAGAGTCCGCCCCGCTCGCCGTAGACGCGGCCCGTATGCGAAGACGGAAGACGCCTGTGCCGGCTTCGACGGACAAGCCCAGTCAGCTGTGCCAGTTCTGCGGGCGCGCGGCGCACCCGCGCAAAGACTGTCCTGCACGACGCGCATCCTGCAACTACTGTCGGAAGACAGGGCACTTCGAGACCGTCTGCCTCAAAAAGAAACGGGCCAGCGAAAGGACTGCACCTAAACCGTCGGCCAACTCCATCGAGCTGCATGCCGTCGCAGAGGAGCGCCCAAACGCCAAGTTTGTGGAGGTGCTCGTCAACGGCCGCCCACTTGCGTTCAAGGTGGACTCGGGTGCCGAGGTTACTGTCGTGCCCAACACCTTCGTCGGAGTTCCCTCCAAGCTGCAAGACCCCGAGGGTGAGCTAAAAGGTCCTGCCAATCACAGCCTACCAGTCTTAGGCACCTTCGTTGCAACACTCTCGTGGCGCGGCAGGTCCGTAAAGCAGCGGCTCTACGTGCTGGCGACCAAGACCGTCCCGTTGCTGGGTTTCCCAGCAATTCAGGCCTTGGGGGTCTGCCAGTTCCTCGACTGCGTCTCGAAGCCTCCGGAGCCTTCTGGGGACTTGTCGCTCGACCCCAACCTCTTCCGTGGACTCGGAACACTCCAGGAGGAGTACACCATCCGCCTGCAGCCAGGCTCGACACCGTTTTCCTTGAGTGTGCCCCGACGCATTCCGCTCCCGCTCCACAACGTCGTCAAGGCAGAGTTGGACAAGCTCGAAGCCGACGGCGTTATCCGTCGCGTCGACACTCCTACGGACTGGTGCGCCGGGTTGGTCGTCGTTCCCAAGGCTACCGGTGGCTACAGGCTCTGCGTAGACCTCACTCGACTTAACAAGGTGATCCTTCGGGAGCGTCACCTCCTGCCGACCGTGGAACAATGCCTCGGGCTGCTTGGGGAGGCGACTGTGTTCTCCAAGTTGGACGCGACGTCGGGCTTCCACCAAGTCAAGCTGGCACCATCGTCGCAGGAGTACACCACGTTCATCACCCCGTTTGGCCGCTACTGTTTCCTCCGGCTGCCGTTCGGGATCGCATCTGCACCAGAGTTCTTCCAACGGCAGATGTCTCGGATCCTCGAGGGCCAAGCGGGTGTGGTGAACATGATCGACGACATCCTAGTCTTCGGCAAGACCCGCTCGGAACACGACTGTCGTCTCCGGGAAGTCCTCGACCGACTGGCGAAAGCGGGAGTCACGCTCAACCGCAAGAAATGTACCTTCGCTTCGAGCAGCGTGAAGTTCCTCGGAGTCATCGTCAGTGCCCAAGGCATCTTCCCGGATCCTGACAAGGTGGAGGCTATCCAAGCTATGGCTGCGCCTGAAGATACCGCCGGCGTTCGTCGTCTTTTGGGCCTGGTCAATCATATTGGCCGCTTCCTACCTCATGTTTCGGAGGTGACTGCGCCGCTCCGCGCACTGCTGCTTAAGAACTCTGTGTGGAACTGGGGCCACGCTCAACAGTCGGCCTTCTCCAGGTTAAAGCAGCTGCTTTGCTCGGACCTCTGCGTTGCGCGGTATAACGCCACCTACAAGACTGTCGTCTCAGCTGATGCCAGCTCCTTCGGGCTTGGGGCCGTGCTCCTACAAGAGCAACCTTCAGGTGAACGTCGGGCTGTCGCTTTTGCTTCCCGTGCGCTTACGCCTACAGAACAGCGCTACAGCCAAACGGAGAAGGAGTCCCTTGCTGTGACCTGGGCTGTGCTCAGATTCGACCAGTACCTCCGTGGGCTCAACTTCACCGTCGAGACCGACCACCTGCCTCTTGTCGCCCTGCTCGGTGGAAAGGATCTGGAGCTGCTGCCGCCTAGGATTCAACGGATGCGCATCAAGCTGATGCGATACCAGTTTGGTCTCCAGCATGTGCCGGGCAAGCTCATCGCCACGGCCGACACCCTTTCCCGAGCACCCTGCAGCGGAAGCTCCTCACCTACGGTCCGGTCTATGGAGCTCTTTGTCAACGAGGTCGTCAGGGGCATTCCTGCTCCCTTCGCTACCCGGCTGGAGGAAGTTCGACAGCGCCAGGCGGAGGATGGAGAGTGCTCCTCAGTCGTTCGCTTCTGCCACGAGGGTTGGCCGGACAGGAGGAAGCTACCCCGAACTTGGTACCTTACTGGAAGGAGAGGGGTCGACTGACAGTTTCCGAGGGACTACTCCTGCTAGACTGCCGCCTGGTGATTCCTGCTGCTCTGCGCCCCAGTATCCTGGCCCTTCTACACGACGGCCATCAAGGACTCAGGCGCTGCAAGGAGCGAGCAAGAGAGAGCGTCTGGTGGCCCAATTGCGCCCTCCACATCGTGGATCTGGTCACCGGCTGCGAGAAGTGCGCAGAGACGAGAGTCGTGCGGCCGGAGCCGCTAATCTCGACGACAACGCCCGACCGACCATGGCAACGTCTGGGCATAGACCTCTTCCAGCTGAAGGGACGGGAGTATGTTCTGGTTGTGGACTACTATTCACGTTTCCCGGAGGTGGTCTCCCTGGGCTCCACGTCTGCCTCTGCTGTCATCGCAGCGATCAAGAGCTGTTTCGCACGGCACGGCATCCCCGATGTAGTCCGGACCGACAACGGTCCCCAGTTTTCTTGCCAGGAATTCAAGGACTTTGCACGGGTCTATGGCTTCAGGCACGAGACCAGCAGCCCTCGATATCCTCAAAGCAACGGGGAGGTGGAGCGTATGGTCCGTACAGTGAAGGACCTTCTCCAGAAGACCGATGACCCCTACCTGGCACTCCTCACCTACCGGGACACTCCTGGGGTCTCCGGCGTGTCACCTGCCCAGCTGTTGATGGGTCGACGGCTCCAGACACGGCTACCTGCGTTGCCGGGACGACTTGCACCAACACAGCCTAGCCACAAGACCTTCAGAGCCCGGGATGCGAGGGACAAAGCACGCCAGGCTCGTGATTTCCGTCGCCGGCACAACGCCCATTCTTTGAGCCCTCTGAAGCCAGGCGATACAGTCTGGGTGACCGATGCCAACTGCCGAGCCCAAGTTCTCAGCCCGGCCCAGCGGCCCCGTTCGTACATCGTCGAGACTCCAAGGGGTACGCTCCAGCGGAACCGGAGACACTTGGTGCCGTTCACTTCGTCCGGGGCCTCAAGAGAGCCAGACTCCCCACCTGCTTCGGAGCAGTCGCCAGGTCTTCGACCCCAAGGAGAGTCGACAGGACGTCGACCAGCGGGGCAGTCTCCGCGACCCCGACCTGAAGCAGCCTTACCAGCGGAGTCGTCAACTGCGGGCTGCTCACCGCAAGGAGGAGTCACAAGGACTCGTTGTGGTCGCGTGGTCAAGCCGCCACGACGGCTCAATTTGTGAACTTGTTGTTTTGGTCTTGCAACTCTCCAGGAGGGGAGATGTAGGGGTCGCTAACCATGTGTTACCGGGGTTAACTTGTGTCTCCCGAGATGGCGCTAGCTGTGCGTCCGCATGTGAACTTGTTTTGGTCAATTTGTGAACTTGTTGTTTTGGTCTTGCAATTCTCCAGGAGGGGAGATGTAGGGGTCGCTAACATAGTGTTACCAAGGTTAACTTGTGTCTCCCGAGATGGCGCTAGCTGTGCGTCCGCATGTGAACTTGTTGTTTTGGTCAATTTGTGAACTTGTTGTTTTGGTCTTGCAACTCTCCAGGAGGGGAGATGTAGGGGTCGCTAACATAGTGTTACCAAGGTTAACTTGTGCCTCCCGAGATGGCGCTAGCTGTGCGTCCGCATGTGAACTTGTTGTTTTGGTCAATTTGTGAACTTGTTTTGGTCTTGCAACTCTCCAGGAGGGGAGATGTAGGGGTCGCTAACATAGTGTTACCAAGGTTAACTTGTGTCTCCCGAGATGGCACTAGCTGTGCGTCCGCATGTGTATAATTAAGAGAAGGTTTGAGAATAAAAGTTTAGTTCTGGTTCTGAGAGTCAGTCACCGCTGTCGTCGTCCATCTCTCACCCGATACCGCCGCTACCACGCGGCGCCGAACAACGCTTTTATGTCGTCTATGAAATTTTCGACCGTCCTCAGTCCACAAATCACAATATCGTCGTCTGCGGTGACAAAGTCGTAAGCAGATTCTTCAGTGCGAAGTTGCTCCTAGTTTTCTATGTCCAAGTGGTCCTCTTCTAGTTCTAGAAATGCAACTACTGTAGGATTCAGAAATCCATACTTGAGGAAGCAGCTTGCAATAGTGCTTTGAGTGACGCGGTCCCACGACACAGCAATAAAGTACAGGGCATACAAGAGGCTCATCTGGAGGTCTTTGTCTTGCCGATACGATTTTTGCACGGAGATGCTGCACCAGTGGCCCTTTGAAATGGTGCTTCACATTCTGGATTATGCCAACATACAACAGTCCTTGTAGTTGAGGTAGGCGAGAAATTCTTGAAAGGAGGCTGCTGTCATCTAGCCTTTTTGTTTGCCTTATAAATGCAGGGCAAACTTGTCAATGACGGTAAGGTTCAACTTCTACGAGCCGTCGGCATTACAAAAAATGAGGATGGTGACTTTTTGCTTACTTTTCTGGACTCCCTGGAAAGTCCGGGTCTTAAAACAAGACTTTTGTGTAGCTGACGTAGAAGAGGTCAGCCTCGCCAGTGCTGAATTTATCCCGGGCTTCATGCCTCACAACCAGCGACTCGGCAGCGTTTTGGTCATCCAGTCGCTAACAACAGATTCATATGTTTTCTTGCCTTCTCCACATACACTTTTATACACCAGGCCATGCCTCGCTTTAAAACGGTGGACCTAACCCCCAGAGGCTTGGGAGTTCTCAATGCCGTGAGAAAGTTCAATATCTTTAGCTTTCTCTCTCGGGACCTTGCCGTCAGTATTGGCGCCACCCCCTTTGGCTTCTTCAAACCATGTCAAGAGGATTTCCTCAAGCTTTCACATGCTGTGCTGTCTTGGAGTTACTCACTCCGGTGGATCATACCATGTGACAATAACGGTAGATCAACGCTGCACAAGTTTTAAGGGTTTGAGCGGCGCTCGTTCGTCATACGTGCTCTCTTCTTCTTATCCATTTCTTTAGCACTCTGCTCTTATAATGAATCAATACCAACTCAAAGTCCTCGATATTTCAAAATTGAGACTTTACCTCCTCGAGGCCGACACTTTGTTTGTGTTTTTCAAAGCAAAAAGCTTTGAAAAAAGCTTTTTGGTGGGTGTTTTTAAAAACTTTTTATCACACCCGAAATTCGGATTAACTGTGACTGTATCAACGAGATTCTACAGTACTTGTATACAACGGAATATTGTTTGTAAGTTATATTTAAGCAGTGATAAATGTTTACACTAGCGGAAGCATGTTCTGTACATGCTTAAGACAACACCACAAGATACTATGAAAGTCTAAAGCAAGGCCATTAGCTAAATAAATAAAAAATTAAATGTTAGTTTAAAAAAAAATAATATTCTTGCATTTTTTGGTTGTTTATTCCCCCAGAGGGTTCATCTTAGCAACACTTGGAGCGTAAATAAAAACAAAATTGCAGCTTATGTGAATTTTTAAAATACAATACATTAGACTTATGTCAGAATTAAACCTAGGAAAAATAATAGATATTGTTGCCCCAAGCATAGTCCGATCAAACAAAATAATGTACCCACGTTTGTAATGTTTAGATGCACGTTGAGTGTAAAAAAGGCCCATGTCAACCAAAGCCGAGAAGAATGAGAAATAAGAAGGTAGATCTTACGGAGTTGTATCCTGGAGGAAGTCAAATAGCTTGCTGACAAGCGTCTCTCTCTGAGAAAAAGAGCCGTTTCTCTTGACTATGGCTTCAAACTTCTGCTTCCCACCGGTGACTTTTGACCAGAAGTAGGGAGGAACGCTGTTGCCAAAAGCGTGGAATCCTGTAGAGAATGATTACTAACGTGAGACACAAGTGGACCTAGTCTTAAGCCAGAAAACATGCACGCTGCTTTATACATCAATCAGACTGTTGCGACGACCACCCATGAGACACTTCAGCACATTCTAAAGCAGTTGGCCGAAAGAAAGTATACAAGGCCTGGTGTACCAAAGGAAAACAATTGCAAACGTACGCAAAAACATGTCCAAATGTCAAATCAGAAAGGCTGTTCTAGAAACTAGGATCACCCCGACACCTTTGGGCCATTCAACACGCACAATCAAAAGCGTCGGAGGCACTTCGGTGTCAACCATTTGTCACCTTGTATGACCCTCTGTAGTTTCCTAGAAGCCTGTTAGAACATTAAACTCATAATTTGTTACTCTACGAATATTGGAACACTTCCTCTCTATAATCTTGGTGTAGGACTATAGTAGGGTATAGGGGTTGGTGCAGGAAAGACCACTCTAACATACTGCCAGTGCTGTGAAAACATAAACTCAATGTTATTACCAATCTGCAATGTTAGCATATACAAATTAATTCATCACAAGATAGTAAGTAACCCCTTCCCCTGGAAATCTGCTCTATGCAAACAATGCTCAATCCAGCTCCCTAAAACCTGACAACCCTTTGAAAAAATTGTAAGGGCGAATTCTGCAAAGTAATACTGAACTGATGCAATGCAAACTACATTATGTCAAATACAAGCAAACTTTTCTTTTGTAAAACGGGCCTCGAGTTCTAGAGAGAGTATGTGGCTAGTCGATTGCTGACAACTAGTCTTGTGCGAATATGTGGATTTTGAGTCCGAAGCGAATTCGAAGCGAATAGTGGTTTTGGCCGAATATTTTCGATTCGAATATCGAATAGTTTTTCCACGCCTTTCACTACCATTGCATAATGCTTAGACGAAAACCCAGCTAAACCTGTGAAGGTTGTTCCACTTGTTCATTTATAAGCTAAGCTTTATCTATATTTATTAACTATGATCTCAGAAGGTCTGGTGCCTTGGGATGGCAAGTAAACAACGGATTTGACATAAAATGAATCCTATATATACTCTGTTTCATACTTAGCATGCAACGCTGTCAGCTACTGGCGCAAGCGTGGGGCCTGATCTCGATCATTTGCACACGTTCTCGAGCAAACAAAACCATAGATGAAGCCACGCGCTCGAGCCAGTAGCTTTGACAGCGTTGCACGCTAAGTATGAAACAGAGTATAGATGGCCAACTATACCAATTGAGTGAATTTACAAATCTTGATATGTAAAATATTCTTTCTTTAAACTCAAGTTGAAAAAGAATGAGTCGCGCATGATGAACACAGGTTGTAAAAGCATCTCTGCCTAACATAGTACACTCTTCCATAAAAGTTTAATTTTGAAACTTTTACTACAATGTAGATATACACATTCACAAAGTTTCCATTTATTTTCAAATACAGTCGGCACGGGTGCACCATCCCGCTTTGAATTTATGCTTTTCTTTCGAGCACGCAATTACGATATTAGTTTATCGCGGCGGGTTACCCCGTTATGCGTCTTACCGAGCACCGATGTAATGCGGAGAAGCAACACCAGCGGAGCTCACTTCCGCGGGTTTTGCTTCTCCGCAGCGCACCGGTGCTTGGTAAGAAGCGCACTCAACGGGGCTAACCCGCCGTAATCAACACTTCGAAAAACGCGAATAGTGCAGTTCTTTTCGAAGCGAATATCGAATAGCGTCTTATTCGGAACTACTATTCGAAATTTCGAATATTCGCACAACCCT
>JAZHYW010017304.1:0-18313 GCA_037355805.1 Ixodes ricinus
CAGGTCTACCACGTGACCAGCGGCGGCTCCCGCGGGCGCACTTCTACAAATTCGTTCTGCGTCGTAAATAACTAAATATAGCTCTAAAAATTTCTTTCTTTTTGTAAATTCGTTTTATAACATACTTTTTCCATCTAAGGCTGTTTAAAATTTTTTCCTTTGCGTGTGTCCTTTAATGCTTTCCTTGGAAAATGCCTGAAAGAATACTTTAAGTAACCTACGTAGCCAAGAGGTGTGGCTCACGTGGGCTATGGAGGCTCGGGCAGCCCCTACGAAGCGTACGCATAGAGTAATATAGTAAACGTAAAGAGAGGACACTGAAGCCGATTCGCGGCCCAGATAGTGCGTTTAATGCCCTCCGCTACGTGGCGCTTTTCTGTAATTGGCTTAAAATTAGTTAGAACTCTTTCTTTGAGAAGTATTTATTTTTTAAATTGTTATGCTTTAGAATTATGTAAAGTACTTAAAACGACTAAATCGATTTAATTTAATACGTCACAAAAACCACGTGATGAATGGCGCCTGCCATGGCCTGCCGTTTGCCTGCCGTGGGCCTGCCCGCCTGCTTGCCTGCACGCCGTCGCCTCAGCATCATTCTGCATGGCCTCTGCTCGTTCGTGCGTCGTTCGTCCGTGCCGTGCGTGCCGTCCGTCTGTGCTTTCTGCTGCAGCGTGTTCGGTCGGCTTTCCATCAAACAAGGTGACGCATTACCACCCGCGTGCTCGCATGCTCGACGTGAGTTTGTGGAGCCGAGCGGCTTGAACTTCTCGCTCTGTGGTTTCCGTCGGGCTGTCGGGCTGCAATCGTGTGTGAACCTCGATTAGCGATGATATTGTTTTGTAAAAGAACTTGACTTATGACCCTGCACACGACATTGTCTATGGATTTACAGATGACGGTGTTGAACGGTGTTGCTGATAGAGCCTTAGTTGTTGTGCTCTCTGGACTTTCCAGGAGGTGGGTTCATCCCCTTGCATACACTGCTGTGCACAGCTCAACACCGTCTTCTTTTATCTGCAGTCTCCTCATTCCTCTCGTTGCGGGAGCTTAAGACTGTTGGCTTCACAGTAAAGGCTGTGGTCTGTGATCACGGGGCTTCAAACGTAAGCTTTTCCAACCAACTTGGTGTGTCTGTTAATAAGCCATTTTTGAAGTTGACAACGAACATGTTTACCTTACCTTTGATGTTCCGCACCTCATCAAAACAACCAGAAACAATCTCCAAGCACACTAATTTTGCATTGAAAATGAGGTCATTGAACAGTCCCATATTGTTGAACTTTATCAGTCTACCCATGAGATGAGGTCGCGATTGGCTCCGAAACTTACTGAGAGACACATTTTTCAAAACCCTTTGAGTAACATGAAAGTAAAGCGTGACGTACAGGTACCTTGGCATAAACAAGGAATAGGACTCGCAGTCCTATTCCTTGTTTATGCCAAGGAGCTTCCTGAGGCAGCCATGGCTACAGCCTATTTCTGCAATAGGATGGACAGTCTTTTTGATTGTCTAAATAGCTCACAATTCAAGAAGATACGGCAGAAGTTCCGTCATGCCATTCTGAAAGGAGAATCTGAGGTACTCGATTTCCTTCACCAGGAACTCTGATGGATTTCAGCATGGAAGTTCCAAAGTAGGAGGTAGCCACAAACCATCATAGGGTGGTAAGTTACTATAAAGAGTGTCCTCATGATCTGGGAGGAGATTTCAAACAGCAATGACTTTAAGGTCTTACTTACACGACGCCTGCAGCAAGACCCACAGGAGAACATATTTGGAGCTATATGTTTTCCTGTGGATACAATACAAACCTAAATGTGTATCAGTTCACCTCAGGACTAAAACACATACGGATAAAGAAACTGTTCAAGCTGTCGAACAGTGGAAACGTAGAGGATGACAAGGCTGACATCCTCAAGGAGTTGCCAATATTTTTGCACCATGAAAGTTCAATTGCAGACAATGTGGAATGTCTTCTAATTGATAACTTCCCGCCACTAGAGGATATTTCTGAGCTGACATCAGACATCAGGTCTAACATAATTGATGACTCGTCCACTTATTACGTTGGAGCTATTTGATTAAGCATTTCCTTGAACAGACAACCCACAGTTGTGGCTGTTCTCAGCTGCTGAGGGATGAGTCTGACAACTTGAACAGGCCTCACCAGTACTTTCTTGTGCTGAAAGCATACCATGTGCCTGGAAAACTCTTCGCAAACCTAGTAGTACTATCACAGGTTGCATTTAATTTCATTCAGAAACTAGAAAATCACTTTCTTGCCGTAATAGAGAGTGTGGCGCATGTTCGAGGAGTGTGTGCTGCCTTGTATCACACACTTTCAGGACTGGGTAGCTTAACTTTGCTCAGAGTGCCACAAATGGTTTTTAAAAATGTTTTGCAGAATACGCTTGTGTTAGCATGTTCGATTTTTTAACCAGAACTTGGACAAAGTCTGGTTGTACTCTCCAGTTGCTGGTAAGCAACTAGACAAGTTTAAGTGCTAATAGTGTATTAATGGAGGCGGTTGTCAAATCAAAAACAGAAAGTGCTTACTAATTGAGTGGTGCACATTGCACTCCAAACATTTATTTCAGTTATTTCCAACAAATATGTATCACGGCCCCCTTGCAAAAGTATTTATCCACTTTCTACAAAATGTCAATAAAACATAATGTAAGAGGCTATAGATTCGAAAGAAAATGCATCCACTTTTGTATCCACTGTCTATAGGTTTTTAGACGCTTTTTTTACGCCATACTTCCTTTCTGATCAAATGTATTTCGGGGAATGTTTAGGGACGTTGAATCTTGTCAGATTCTGAATAGAGTTCTCATTGTTTGGTAATGGCTCTCCCACAGTGTGTTTCAGGCTATGCCAATTCGTGTGTTTTATATTAGCCGGGAATTTGGAATTTGTACTCTCCACTGTATGCTTTGCTTTCTTATTATACGCTTATAACTGGTAATGATAGCGATGTCTTATTTATTTCTGCACTTGCTTCCTGTGCCCGAGTCGTCGTGAAAGCGAATGGATCACTCGGCATGTTCCCTGTGGAAAGTTTTTGTTAACTTGGTTCCACTAAAAATCTATTACAAAGTGTACGATATGCCTAACTCCTTCATATTCATTTATTTTTGTATCTTTTTCTTATAAAACATACAGAGCGCCTGAAGTAAATCATGTATATACGAATGTGGTCCAATAAAATGTTTTCGAATCACTTTCTGTTGTTGACCCCAAAATGCTCCACCAGTCAGGAGTCAATGTGGAGATTGTGTAACTTCAATGTTTAACAGTAGAAAAAGCAAACAAACAAGATATACACCTCTATTTTGTGAAGTAGAAATTTTGTCTCACACATTTTGCACGGATTCTGTCGTAAAAGTAAAAATAAAACTGCGTCAACGTTTAAAAAAAAAAGAAGCGGCTCCGGGAGTCGAGTAGCTCCCGAGAGCCTAGCGAGGAGGGAGGCGGGGAGGAAAGAGAGGGAAAAAAAGAGAAGTAGAAGGGTACCGGAGAACCGGAGCAGAAATGCCCAAACCGAAACCGAAACTAACTTGACCGGAACCGGAACCAGATTATGCTTAATGCCGCCTGCTAGGAGCGCTAGCTGTCACCGGTCTATCTGGGCCGCTGGGGCCTATGGCAGTGTCCGCTCTTTACCTTGTGTATATTACTCTATGGCGTACGTTGGCCCCACGTTGGCGAAGCGTGGGCATGCCCACGCAGTGGCGTGGTGGGTGCTACCTCAGATATGCGAGCGCAAATTTGGGCACAGCGTGGGCATGCCCAACTTGGGCTGCCCTTGCAATACCCCGTGGGTCCCACCTCGCCTACGCGAGGGCATGCCCAATTTGGGCTGCTTGTGCAATACCGCCGTGAGTCTCAATTCGGCTACGCGGGGGCAGAGTTATGGGCACGTCCAACTTTGGCTGCCCATATAAAACACCCGTGGGTCCCTCGACTCTACTGGGCCATAGGCAATGATGCGGACTAAATGGCGGTTAAGCGTGGGCGTGCCCGAGTTGGGCTGCCCATCTAAAACTCCCGTGGGTCCCACCTTGGCTCTGCGATGGTCAAGTTTACGAAGATGGGGCTCCATGGCGGCAAAGCGTAGGCATATCCAACTTTGGCTGCCCATATAAAACCCCCGCGGGTCCCCTCGACTCTACTGGGGCCATAGGCAATGATGCGGACTAAATGGCGGTTAAGCGTGGGCGTGCCCGAGTTGGGCTGCCCATCTAAAACTCCCGTGGGTCCCACATTGGCTCTGCGATGGTCAAGTTTACGAAGATGGGGCTCCATGGTGGCAAAGCGTAGGCATGTCCAACTTTGGCTGCCCATATAAAACCCCCGCGGGTCCCCTCGACTCTACTGGGCTATAGGCAATGATGCGGACTAAATGGCGGTTAAGCGTGGGCGTGCCCGAGTTGGGCTGCCGATCTAAAACTCCCGTGGGTCCCACATTGGCTCTGCGATGGTCAAGTTTACGAAGATGGGGCTCCATGGTGGCAAAGCGTAGGCATGTCCAACTTTGGCTGCCCATATAAAAACCCCGCGGGTCCCCCTCGGCTCTACTGGGGCCATAGGCAATGATGCGGACTAAATGGCGGTTAAGCGTGGGCGTGCCCGAGTTGGGCTGCCCATCTAAAGCTCCCGTGGGTCCCACCTTGGCTCTGCGATGGTCAAGTTTACGAAGATGGGGCTCCATGGTGGCAAAGCGTAGGCATGTCCAACTTTGGCTGCCCATATAAAACCCCCGCGGGTCCCCTCGACTCTACTGGGGCCATAGGCAATGATGTGGACTAAATGGCGGTTAAGCGTGGGCGTGCCCGAGTTGGGCTGCCCATCTAAAACTCCCGTGGGTCCCACCTTGGCTCTGCGATGGTCAAGTTTACGAAGATGGTGGCTCCATGGTGGCAAAGCGTGGGCATGTCCAACTTTGGCTGCCCATATAAAACCCCCGCGGGTCCCCTCGACTCTACTGGGGGCCATAGGCAATGATGCGGACTAAATGGCAGTTAAGCGTGGGCGTGCCCGAGTTGGGCTGCCCATGTAAAACTCCCGTGGGTCCCACCTTGGCTCTGCGATGGTCAAGTTTACGAAGATGGGGGCTCCATGGCGGCAAAGCGTAGGCATGTCCAACTTTGGCTGCCCATATAAAACCCCCGCGGGTCCCCTCGACTCTACGGGGACCAAAGGCAATGATGTGGACTAAATGGCGGTTAAGCGTGGGCGTGCCCGAGTTGGGCTGCCCATCTAAAACTCCCGTGGGTCCCACATTGGCTCTGCGATGGTCAAGTTTACGAAGATGGGGCTCCATGGTGGCAAAGCGTAGGCATGTCCAACTTTGGCTGCCCATATAAAACCCCCGTGGGTCCCCTCGACTCTACTGGGGCCAAAGGCAATGATGTGGACTAAATGGCGGTTAATCGTGGGCGTGCCCGAGTTGGGCTGCCCATCTAAAACTCCCGTGGGTTCCACATTGGCTCTGCGATGGTCAAGTTTACGAAGATGGGGCTCCATGGTGGCAAAGCGTAGGCATGTCCAACTTTGGCTGCCCATATAAAAACCCCGCGGGTCCCTCGACTCTACTGGGCCAAAGGCAATGATGTGGACTAAATGGCGGTTAATCTTGGGCGTGCCCGAGTTGGAGCTGCCCATCTAAAACTCCCGTGGGTCCCACATTGGCTCTGCGATGGTCAAGTTTACGAAGATGGGGCTCCATGGTGACAAAGCGTAGGCATGTCCAACTTTGGCTGCCCATATAAAAACCCCGCGGGTCCCCTCGACTCTACGGGGGCCAAAGGCAATGATATGGACTAAATGGCGGTTAAGCGTGGGCATGCCCGCGAGTTTGGCTGCTCGTGTAAAAACCCCCATGGGTTCCACCTCGGCTCTGCGAAGGTCGAGTTTACGAAGATGGGGGCTTCCATGGCGTCAAAGCGTAGGCATGTCCAACTTTGGCTGCCCATATAAAACCCCGCGGGTCCCCTCGACTCTACGGGGGCCAAAGGCGATGATATGGACTAAATGGCGGTTAAGCGTGGGCATGCCCGAGTTGGGCTGCCCGTGTAAAAAACCCCATGGGTTCCACCTCGGCTCTGCGAAGGTCGAGTTTACGAAGATGGGGGCTCCATGGCGTCAAAGCGTAGGCATGTCCAACTTTGTCTGCCCAAATAAAACGCCCGCGGGATTCACCTTGACGTTACGGGGGCCAAAGGCAATGATGTGGACTAAATGGCGGTTAATCGTGGGCGTGCCCGAGTTGGGCTGCCCATGTAGAACCCCGTGGGTCCCACCTTGGCTCTGCAAAGATCAAGTTTACGAAGATGGTGGCTCCATGGCGGCAAAGCGTGGGCATATTCAACTTTGGCTGCCGATATAAAACCACCGTGGGAACCCTCGACTCAATGGGGGCCAAAGGCAATGATTTGGGCTAAATGACGTTTTAGAGTGGGCGTGCCTGAGTTGGGCTGCTCATGTAAAAAAACCCTGGATTCCACCTTGGCTCTGCGAAGGTCACGTTTACGAAGATGGGGGCTCCATAGTGGCAAAGCGTGGGCATGCCCACCTTTGGCTGCCCATATCAAACCAACCGGGGGTCCCACCTTGGCTCTGGGGGGCCAACATAAGGGAGATGGGGGCTTCATGGCGGAAAGGCGTGGGCATGCCCAACTGGGGCTGCTTATATAAGAACCCCGTGGGAACCACCTCAACTCTACGGGGGACAAAGACAATAATGTGGGCTTAACGGCGGTGAAGCGTGGAGCATGTCCGACTTGGACTGCCCATCTAAAACCACCGTGGGATCCACCTAAACTCTACGAGGTCCAAATGCAATAATGCGGGCTAAACGGTGGCTAAATGGGGACGTGCCGGAGTTGGGCTGCCCATCCAGAATCCCGTGGGTTCCACCTCGGTTCCGCGAGGGGCCAAGTTATCAAGGGCGTGGGCTCCATGGTGGCAAATCGTGGGCTTGCCCTACCTGGGCTACCCATGCAAAACCCCTGTTGGTCCTACCTTGGCTCTGCCTGGGCCACGTTAGCAATAATGCGGGCTCCCCGGTGGCAAAGCGAGGGCACGCCCGACTTGGGTTGCCCGTGTGAAACCCCCATGGGTACTCACCTCGGCTCCGCGGGGCCAAGTTTACGAAGATGGAGCTCCATGGCGGCAAAGCGCGGCCATGCACAGCTAAGCTGCGCATATAGAACCTCCGTGGGATCCATCTTGGCTCAGACGGGGGCCAAAGGCAATGACGTGGGCTGCACGGCGTCTAATCGTGGGCGTGCCTGAGTTGGGCTGCTCATGTAAAACCCTCGTGGATCCCACTTCAGCTCTGCGGGGGTTAAGTTTACGAGTATGGGGGCTCCATGGCGCAAAGCGTGGGCATGCTCAACTAGGGCTGCCCATATAAAATCCTCGTGGGACCCACCTCGGCTCTTCAGGGCCAAAGGCAGTGATGCGGGCTCCCCGGCGGCTAAGCGCGTGCGTGCCGAGTGTTTGGCTGCCCATCTAAAACCCCCGTGGGTCTACCTCGGCTTTGCGTGGGCCAAGTTACAAACCGCCTGGGATCCACGGTGGCAAAGCGTGGGCTTGCCCGACTTGGGTTGCCCGCGTGAAACCCCCATGGGTACTACCTCGGCTCCGCGGGGCCAAGCTTACGATGATGGGGCTCCATGGCGGCAAAGCGTGAACATGCACAACTTAAGCTGCAGATACAGAACCACCTTGGGACCCACCTTGGCTCAACAGGGGCCAAAGGTAATGACGTGGGCTGTACGGCGGCCAATCGTGGGCGCGCCTGAGTTGGGCTGCTCATGTAAAACTCCCGTGGATCCCACCTCGGCTCTGCGGAAGTTAAGTTTACGAGTATGGGGCTCCATGGCGGCAAAGCGTGGGCAGTAGCTCTCAACTTGGGAAAGGACATAGAGCACAGTTGGCTGACCCCGCTAAAAGAAACCCTTTGTTTTCGAGTCACGTCTGTACAGGCAACACCTCTGTATAAAATTTTACGAAGAAATATTTTAATCATGTTTTTTTCGGGTATTTAAGCAGTTTTTTAAACACTGTAGACCCTTCTAGGCTTTCCGGCAGAGAGCGATACATTAGTGGCGGTATTACCAGGTCGATAGTGTCCCAATTTAGCATTTTCCTATTCGCCTGGGTTAGGTTGTCCCAAGAAAAACGTGATTGAAAACAAAATAAATAGCGTCTTCCATCTCTTTGTAAAACCTAAGTACGGGAGCCCTTCTGGAGGCTTCTTCTGTAGCTCACTTGCCAAGTCGACAGGGATCGTCCCCCTAGCCACTTTAAGGATCTTGCCAGAACCGGGTGGATTTGGCCCAAAAAAACAGAAACCGATTAACTTTTATCTTTAGTTCAAAGTTAACAAGTCCCTTACCTCCTTTGGAAAGGCTAAAAAACAAATTAGTTCTACGCATCCGTTCAAACAAAAATTGCCAGATAAACGTTGCGCAAATCCTATGAAACTTGTGGACATCTACTTGACCGGACGGCACAACCTGTGCCGCATACCATACACTCGAAAAAGAATACAGAGTTACGAACGAAGGACCTATTAAAGAACGACAAATACCTTCCGTGCCATTCACTCATTTTTCCGTGTACCTTATACAAATGAATGCTTTCTCGGTCGGTGCTGAGTGATGAAGTTTCGAGTTCGATTCCGAGATATTTAAAGACTGAACACGACCAATTCATGCCCTAAAACCTCTCAAGTTTTGTGATCCATGGACCAGACAAGGCCCAGTTGATTTTGACATATTCATGACTGCCCCTGATGCGTTGGAGAAATCCGATAAATGTTTTACTGCAAGCTCCAGTTCTCACTTAGACGAACATACAATTGCAACATCAGCAGCATAGTCTAGTATTTTAGTTGGGTCGGCGCCAAGATTCACGCCCTGAATGTTCGCGTCGGTCATAATTGTTTTACATAGAAGTCCTAAATATAACGCAAAGAGCAGAGGCGACATTGGACATCCTTGTCTTACTGATCATTATAGGCCACGCACGCTTTTATTTTTTTTAGTGAAAGGCTACGCAGACACGCTTGCACGGATTGAGAACGAGCGGGAGTTTATATGTCTAGCTATCGCGTTTTCATTATGAACTTAGTTCGTCAGCTTGCCTGCTTTTCTACACATTCAACCATAACTTTGTAATGAATCAGGGAGATTTTAGATAATTTCGAAAGAAAGACGTTGCGTTCCCTTCTGTAAAGCTTCGGGTCCTGAGGGTAAAATAAATAAATATAGAAAAATCCTCATGCCCTTAATACAGAAAGCTGGCATACTCGGCCACTGGCCAAGCAACACTTCCTTTGATTTCCTGTATATCTCAATGCTCTCACTCTGCCCTTAATACATTATCGATGGGATTCGGTCATTTAATCAACGGGATACGTGTACCTAAAAAGTGGAAAAGTGCATGTATATAAATGTCAAACGGGATTCACGATTGAGAGTTAGAATCAGCATTCTCATTACCTTTCATTGTGTCATCCAACGTCCCATCACGCTAAGTTTCGCGGCATCTCTACGGGCAGTCTTTTGGTGCGCTTTATTCTTCGCATGCAAGTGCTTGGTAGATTAGGTGGGTCTTCACGTAGGCATAGCACTTGCCTATGAGTTTGGTGTCCCTCACTCCGGACAGCGTGACCGCGTTCTCGTCCTCGGTGCTCCACTCGAATCGCCAGTCTCTCAGCTGGCGCAGGTGCGTCTTGCACAACATGGCTGCCAGAGAAGGACCAGACGTACCTTCCGTCGTGAACCCAACATCGATTCTGTTTTGTTTCCTATTTCAGTGTTCGGTTTTGAATTGCCACTTTCGGTGGCTTCCTCGCGTAACTTCAAATTATGGTGTCATGGTTGTAGATAAGAAGAAGATACAAGAAAAATATTAATTGGGGAAGCTAGAAAAAAAAAGAAGACCCGAGGGCCGGTTGGGGGTGCGTGCGCGAGAGGTTCTTTTTGAGAGAAGACGGTCGACTTCGTCTCTGCTCCGAGACGAGTACGCCGGCGGCTGGCCACAATCCAGTACCCGGCAAGCTTCTGTCCCGGCCCAGAAGACTATCCCGGACAAAGCCATCTCGCTCTTGGCCGACGGCCAAGAGTCAGAGGGAGTCAACAGGCGATCGCCCACTCCGCCATTCCGGCGACGCGAGTGACTATCTATCCTGTTTTCTGTTTTCTTGATGTGAAAACCTTCCTCTTTTTGCAAATATATATTTCTTTATGTGTGTTATTTTTGTCTCACCTCTTCTTATTTTGTGCACCATCAAGTTGAACATAGCGCATGGTATTTTGTTTTATTTTTGCTCGCGAAACAGAGGCTACGACGCAGCACAGGCGATGCGAGACGAGGTGTCTCAGGAGCGGCGTCGGAGGCGCTTGTCTATCACGTCACATGAGACCATATACACTCAGACGGTTCTGAATCCATACTGCCCCGTGATGCACTTAGAATGCCAAGCGCTGGTCTTTCTTTAATCAGTTCAAACAACGAAAAGGGCGATCGGCATCACGCTCCAACGGTCCTGCAATCTCAACGCGTCTGCCACTTTCAACACGGATACTATACGGCGCCTGGAACGCGTCTTCGACTGGTGTGTTTAGCGTCAAGTACAACCCATGCATCCGAAGTGATCTTGAAGTGGCAACAAATGACGTCATAGGGGCCGGCGCGTGTTATGTGGTCGATTGGCGCGCTCCTGGCGGTTGGTCGTAGAAATTGCGGGAAAAGTACGCGCGAAAGCGAGGCAGCCACCAAACTTCTGGCTGCCGGAGTTTCTGTGGACTGTGAAGCTGGTGAGTGACTTGCAGCAGAACAGCCGTCTGCCGTATCAACCTCTGTTGCTTGTCCACCACCAGGATCGTGACAGGCAACAACATGACTCTTTTTGAGGTCGTCGGGAGGAAATCGAGGGACTACATTTGAGGACGCGGTAGGCACACCAATCGGAGACGCATTCCAGGCACCATACGGAACTGAAAAAAAGAGACCAGTCATCTGTGTCTTAAAACGTTGCGGTGCAGTCCGTCAAGGAACTTCTGAGAGCCTCGGCATCGCGATGTCCCCGAAGTCTGGGCAGCTTTGCGCTGTGCCAACATCACGAGAGATACCACTCACAGCAATTGTTTCTTTCCGCTTCCAGCATCTGATCTCGAAGTGTGGTGATCCTGTCCTTGAATTTCTTCATGTCCTTGACGTTCGGGTAGCGGGTCGTGTGTCTCATGAACAGCATCAGCAGGAGAGGTCTGCATCCTGACATTGAGAGGACCCGTCAAAATGACATATACAGTGCGATCATCTTATAGCGATGTACCGCTTATAACGATCAGTTTCTAGAGTTTCAAGCAGACATGTACACGTTACCTAAAAAAAGTAACTAAATACCGTTACTCGTTACTCGCTCAAAAAGTAACTAAATACGTTACTCGTTACCGATTCTCAAAAGGAACGCGTGAGTTACCTCAAAAGTAACGAGTTACTTTTCACGTTACTTTGACGACCAAATACACAACTGTTTTTGTTTCATGGTTTATTGTTTTCTTTTTAGTAGTCGTTGCACTTAAGCAGTAGCTGCCTCTCGAAGTTTTCATCAGTTATGTTTCCCCGCTTCCTTGAAAATACATTTCCGGTGACGCTGAAGCGTCGTTCTACTGACGCGCTCGAAGGAACGGCAGTGTTGTGCTTCAGGAAGAGCTGGTGAATCTTAGGGAACTGCGCCTTCACTGAGGACAGCGGGTAATGGGTTATGTGCCTTCCCGTGTTTGCAACCTCCGGGTTTACATTCGGTCCGTACCCGGTTCTAGAAAGTTCAACCAACGAACCTGACTGTGCTCGCTGGGTGAAGGACATTCCCAGCTGTAGAGTTCAGTACAGCAACGTTTATCGCTGGACACGTCAGTCGAACTGTTCGACTGACGTGTTCAGCGATATACGTTGCTGTAGTGTCATACTGTTTATTTGTTTTTCGGGTTTTCCATCTGGCTTTGTCGCAATAGACACATACTAAGGCTAGAATAAAAACAAGGCCGTTTAAGCGGTGTTGTACACGTTACTCCTCAAAAGTAACGAGATACCGTTACTCGTTACTTGGTCTTAAAAGTAACTAAATACCGTTACTCGTTCCTTTTCTGAAAAAGTAACTAAATACGTTACTCGTTACCGAAAATAGTAACTAAGTACAAGTAACTCGTTACTTGTAACGCGTTACGTACATGTCTGGTTTCAAGATTAGAAACGATCAGTTTCTAGTCCAGATGCAACAATATTTGAGTTACACCGATTGAATTGTCGGGTTTTTCTCATTATCGTTATAAGCGGATTACACTGCACTGCAGTCAGCAAGTTAAAATCACGACGATAGTTGAGCTGGTACGAAGGAGAATAAAATAAACTTTTCAGAAGTGTCGAAAGCTGCCGTCCGAGTCATCGAAAGCTCACCTTGATCACGACTGCGTGGACCGAGTCACGTAACTTACTTTTGCTTTCGCCATAAAGGCGTCTTTGACGTCAGATCGGCGAGCCGTGTTGATTGTTTCTCTTTTCCGCCTTTATTATGTCCTACTCGTATTCACCTCAATAACCGCAGTAAAAAAGTCCGCACCCTCGCGGAACGTTACCGATTTCACCTCCCTTGTGTCGAATTAAAATATATGTAGCTGCTTCTTAGATTAGCTTTATGTTATTTCATCAAGAGGTCCATGTTGTAAAAGACAAAATCATCTGCTTCTTTCTTTGACAACCAAATATCGCAATAACTACTTTGCGCAGCGCACGAATATTACGCAAAACGACTTTTTTGTCCTCTTATCTTAATGTGACACACGAATGTAGTCCAATCAATATTAAGCAGACGCCATTTTGCACTTATCGAGTAGTTCACAGACATGCGTATACTCGATGCCCGGAAGACTCGCTTTCAAAGTGCGAAAAATGCCGAGTCGCTGTATACGCATGCGCGACGTCTCCCATTCCGCAAAAGAGAGCTACATGCTCAGAACGCGTCGCACAGGCCAGCGGACAAAGATGGCAGCGCACAAAAAGTGATTAAACGAGGGCGATATATATATAAAATACACTTTCAGCCGTTCCACTCTGGTGAAGACGTAAGTCCAGCGGAGATCCACTATGGTGGGAATGAAGTAATGGCCGGCCGCAAATCGGCAATCCAGAGTGGAAAGGCTGGAAAGGTTCTATGAGCGTCGGTGGCCAGACAGACCGCCGTCGCTCATGGATGGCGGTAGCCGTCCAGAGTTTCGTGTCATCATGTGTTTGCTGACGGACACGATACTGAGGGAAACTAGCCCTTAACAGCTCCGCTGTAAAACAAAATTATTCACACTCTGGTCGTAGAATTTATTTTAGTCAAAACCGTTCTGCATAGGCTAAAGCTTGGCTGATTTGCGAATGATTTGTCACATCATCCACTGTTGCTTGAGTGTCTGACAGACTCACTTCACGTGGATATACTCAATGGCGTCGTGACAGTCGCGGACGCGGACGGGCGTGCAACTCCTCTACGGCTGGCACTTGTGCGTCCTTCCTTGAAATTTTGTATTCGGACTTCTTCGCGACAAAACACTTCCCTCGCACTGTGCACAGAGTCTTCGATAAATATCTGCACCAGACACACTCTCAGGACACAAAAACAATGGCCGCCCCCACTTGTGCAAAGCACAGGGGCAGACATTGTTTCTCGCACCTCAGTTACAACTGACTCCAGCAATTGTTTTTGAGGTCGCTAGTTTGCATGAAAATTGGATCAACAAAGCGATAGACACGGCTGTACCAGTCTTCCAAGTATAGTGCGAAAATAAAATAAAAACAAACAAAAAAGTGAAGTTATAAAATTTTGTAATTTCGTTCTCATCGTGTTTCTTAAAGGGGCGATGCAACAATTTTTCTACATTCAATGAATACCCAATAGAATTATTCCTTGACATTTATAACCCATTAATCACACGTTGCTCCTTTCTTTTGGCTCTACGGAGTGCCAGTCGCCGAAAAAAATCAGAGAAAAACAAACACGTTTAACTCTCTCAACTCCCAGCCAGAAAAAGCGGCCACGTGATATGGAGCCAAATTATATGCTGCCATCCTGCGAATGTTTTTAATGGCGAATTCGGGCGCTCAATCGCCGGCGAGGCCTCGCCGGCGGCACCGGCAACCAAAACCGCGCCAGCGGCGCACCACGTGACCCTCTCCACCCGAATACAAAGCGCCGGCAACTGGCCTTTTCGTTTTCCTGGGAAGCGCGTGAGCTTTGTTAACTTCTTCGATTATTTTATGATACAATAGGCACGCTGTAGGCATCAGCGACATATATTCGGACTCTGAGATGTGGGCAAACAAATTTTAATATATTTGTTTTGGATTCCCGAAGAACTGTTGTCATCTTACAAGGATCCCAGAAGGCTCACTAGTGTCGCTGTTTATATTCCATTTTCTTGTTATTACCTTTTTCGGGAATCTTCAGCCTTTTTATTTGGCCCAGCCCTTTGAAATAGTAATGCGCGTTCAAGTGTCGAGCTGCAGCACTATCAATACACTTTTTTTTTACAGCGGTGTAATAACACGCTGTGTCCCACAGCAAACTGATCTTGCGCAAGCTTCCTTTAAAATATTTTATCTTTATCTCCGTTGTTTTTGCTGTCTTTTCTCGGAGCACAGAGGGGTGTCTACCTCAATGGCTTCGTTTTCTACTCGAACCCGCTATCGGCGACCATTGTTTCGTTTGGTTCTCTTTCCCGATTCGGATATGACGATAGCGGATACAGTCTGGCAGACAAGCTGCCCGGCCTCTCGAAGCTCGGGCAAAAATTGTGCCGGTAAATGGCCGGCACACGCCTGAGAAGCGCCACCCGAACGGCGCGCACTCGCCAGCTTTTGACCACGCAAACGCCCTTGCCAAAGATATGGCAAATATTTTGCCGGGAAATGACCACCCGAATTAGCCAAAGGTAGCCACGCCTTGGAGTTGACAGAGCACAGGGCGCGCGCTGAGTTCCGGGCATTGTTATAGGTTCGGCTATTCCCGTCGTCCCAGAGATTTGGCACGAGCCACTACCGGAATGCGTGTCGAGGCATTGATTTTCACGGGCCAAAATCGAATGCCTACGCAGACTTCGTGTCCGCTGCGTGAGCAGCATTTAAATATCCTCACAGCGAGGATCGCAAAGCTCGATGACGCAGTCCTGGGGATCGGATTGTTGGCATTGTCCCCATGAGCTCCGTCAGTTAAAATTTGCGAAGGAGAGACCGAAGGAAAAGGTTGACTCTTATCCTTGGAATTCCACAGCGACGAAGACGCTTCTTGGTCAGTGGCGTTGCGTTCGAGTATTCTTTGGTCTGACTAGAGCCAGTAAGCTGGGTGTAAAGTCAGAAAAGTTCCTAGCCAATGTTATTGCACGGCCCTTTTAAAGGGGCCGTGCAACGATATTCGCTAGTAACATTTTTTCCTTAGCACGAGATTACTGCCACTAGTGGTTCCAGAGTGTACTCGCGCGCAACGCCACTGATCAAGAAACCAATTTGTTGCAGTGTAATTTGAAGGACAAAAGAAAACGGTTTCTTTCAATCTCTCCTTCGCAAATCTTGATGATGTAAAAAAATGGAAGACGTTTACAAATCTCTGTAATGCGAAATTAGAGCGCAGATCTTGAGGAGGAGGAGGAGGGTACGGAGGGGAAGGTATGCACTTGCTCCTGCTCCGACCCTCTCCTCCTCCCCTCCTCCTTTCCTCCTCGTCCTCCGTACCCTTCCTCCTTCTCCTTCATACCCTCCACTCCTCCCACAGTTTTCCCGCTAAATTTAGCTAAAAAATTGACGCCACGTGACCTCATCATTAATTCTGTTTCCTCGCTAAATTTAGCGGGGAAAATGACGTCACATGACTTGGTGTCACAGTCACCTATGAACAAATTCAGTTTCTCCGCTAGATTTAGCGGAAAAGGTTACGTCACGTGACCTCGACAGCAATTCAATTCCCCGCGGACCTTTTGCGGCATACATTTTGAAGCACCGAGTTTTTTTTCTCGGCAAGACCAGGTTAGAACGACCACCAGTATGAAGTGATGACGTCAAGTGAAAGTCATGTGCATTCCATAAAAGGGTCGATACCTGTGACGTTGAAACTGTTGGCGCTGCCGCTAGAAAGGCATGTGGCATGCTCGTAGGTGGTCTTGGTACCAAAGAGGTTGTAGTGCTTGGTGATCTTTTCCCGCACGTGCTGTATGACCCGTTGGTGCTGTAGCACGCGCTCGAGACGTGCAAGAGAGAAAGAAGCGCGAGGAGCGACAGGTGCTTCAGGAATGAGGTCATGCTCGAATGGCGTCCGGTGGGAACCTTGGAACACCTTTAAAGATGAAAACAGAAATGGACTGTGACGACACACACTAAGATCTTTTGGGTCTAAAAACGCTTTTCCATAAACTTACACCCAATGCCAACACCCTTTCAGGACCCTTATTTTTCCTAATGCACCCTTCTCAATCGTAAAAGAAGGGTGTAAAACAACCACAACAAAAACAACAACAACAAAGGATAGTAAATTTTGGTTGTGGAGAACGGTAAATGAATACTCGTGCTTGGCAGCGATATGTAAATATCTACCATGTTCAATTCATTCCGAGTTTAGAAGCATAATACCTTTAAAAGGCTTAACATTCCTTGTTTTTCTATTCGGATATTAGTTAATTGCTGAAACGAAACTTTTGACTAGGTGGCGTAAGTCACCGCACGATTAAAAAGGGTTCAGCACCATCCACACATCCATCCATCCATCCATCCGAAAGGTCGTAACGCAGTCAGCAAATGCAAATCTATGCTGCTTACCGGTTCTAGCTTTTGCTTGCAACCAGCGCGCTTCCAATCGCGTAGGTGCGACCGTCGTCTTTTGTGCTGCTCCGACTGAGCAGCCGCGAACACAACGCGTTAGGAAATTGTTCAGAATGGAAGCTTGGGCGTGTTGGTAAGGCATGATTATTGAAAACGTACAGCGAAACAGACGGGACGGAAGAAAGGAGACAAACAACCGCTGAACTTACAACTGAAGTTTTAATCGTCAAGGCGCAGCCTATATACACGATCAAACAAAGGAAACACACAAAGCCAATAACACCCCACTGAAACCCGCACAATCATCGCGCATGCTGTCGTCGTGAAAGAAAATCTAATTCTTTAGCCGACAAAAGAACTGACGGGGCGCTGACACACTCTTCCCCCAAGCGCGCTATATCCTCTGCCTCTATAATCTCCCTGGTCAAGGCATTGACACTTCTTCCAATGACAGTACATTTTTTTAAATTCCGCATCACAGCCACAGTCACGACAATGAATGCCCAAGTGGCCTGATACTACCCTGTTTACATTGTAATGTCACATTCAGTTGGGGCGCACGCAGCACCGAGAAAATGCTGCCCCCAAGGCCGCGCCACTGCGCAGGTGCAGCGCATGACGCACTACCAAGTGAACACGAAGCATTCCGCCGTGCAACGCGCTTGGCGCGGTCACTTCAAGGGCAAAACATAAACGGGTGGACCATTGAACAAAATCCGCCGCGAGTAGGGCGGCGGCGCGCGCCATCTAGCGAGAGTCTCCCGAGCCGCCATGTTTACCGAGACGAGGAAGACGAAGCGAGGGAAAGAAGGAGCCGAAGGAGGCGGAGAGCGTTAACTCAAGGCCGCACCGGCCCGCAGTGCGCGAAGCTGCACGGCCTCCTGTCGACGGTGCAGCTGGTGCAGCAACGCGCCGGTGTCGTGCGCCGCACGAAGTCCCAAATGAACGTAGTGCAGCCGCACCGACACGACCATCTGAACGCGACGCGTCCGTCGGTGCAGCGCGGTGCGGTGTGGTGCGCCCCAATTGAATGTGACATAACAATGCTCTCTTAACCTATCATTGATGCATCTGCCCGTCTGACCTACGATACTGTTTACCACAGGATAGTGGAATGGAGTAAACAACTTTCTTTGTACAATGAACAAACCGATTTTGATGCTTCTTTGTGCACTCCAAAGGCCTCCTGGTAGACTGATTGACTTTTTCGCAAAGCTTAGACCACTTGTTCGGGGCTGAGAAGACCACAGTGACGTCTACCCGATTTCCTATTTTCTTTAAGCCGTGGGAAATGTTATGTAAATAGGGGACCACGGCAACTTTGTTTCTTCTTTCTTTAGGAGCGTACTGCACATCTGCACCACCTTCTAACTTAATTTTCTTTAACAAGGTGTCTGCTACCGACGTCAATAGGTGTTCCGGATAATACGCTGACCGAAG
>JAZHYW010017305.1:0-10178 GCA_037355805.1 Ixodes ricinus
TATAATATAATGAAAATTTCCAAGCTTTTCTTATAGTGCTCCTAGGTGTCCGGATGGGACAATGCGACCAAGTACGGTCACTATGAATATGGTGGTCGAGTACCGGTAGTCGTTGAAACACAAACCCTCCAACGGTAATTGACTGCAACATAGGCCTGGCTAAACTTTTTTTAGTTAAGACAAAATAAAAAGCTTTTCTTAGATCTTAAATTAACGGTTTTCAAAAGGCTTATTGAGGGAAGTTTAAAAAAAATAAGGATGGTTGTTCTCTAATTGCCACACAACTATTGCAAAATTTTGAGTATTTAGATTTTTATAAGACTTCCGTGAGCAATGCAAAAAGACTTAAAATAGTAGAGTGCTAAATTCTTTTGTGAATAGGGTACAAAGTATGAAAGACTCTACAAAAGGTTTTAGTTCAAACATTTAATGCTAAAATTGGTTCGAATATTAAAATAAGTACCTCAAAAGGAAGAAGTGGCGGAAGAAGGCAAGTTTGTGTCTTTATTTCACTTTAAATGCAAACTTATATAAGACAACTTTAACCAATTTTAATATACCAGCTTGCTTACGTTTTACATAAAAACATTTACGGCGTATAAAATTGTATTCTTTATTCCTGTGGCCCTCAAGTTTGCGTCAATGTGCATTTGGAAAAGTCGTTTTGTCTTCTCTCAGGCCCAATTCTTTTTTTTTTCATTTTTACCAAAAACAAGAAACTGTATTATAAATAAGGTTCGTTCCCTTGTCTGCACATGTTTTGCCCCCTCAAGTAAAAATTTAATTGAAAACAGAAAATAGACGTACCCTATGACCGTCGCGATTGAGGCGTCAGTAGACGTCATCGTCGCGATAAACGATCATTGCTAGAATCCCGCATTCCTATAGGCGCCAAGTATTAACCAGGCGGAGCCGTCACTCTCTTTATAAGAACACTGTCTCCCGCCCAGTTTTTGCAGTTTGTTTTCTGCAACAAACCCACGGCTCTTTGGCGTTACCAGTATCATGAAGCTTTACTTCTTCAATCAACAGGTTATGCATTCGTTTTGTCATAAATCATAATGAAATAATTTATAAACAACCCTTTAAATCAGCTTGATTATCTCCAGGGTAAAAACTATGTACAGACACGTTTAAATATACTCACCATATGTGTAGACTGTCAGCGGTACTCTGTAAAGAAACACGATGAATCATTTAAGTAAATCTAGAGAGTAAAACCGAATTCGCTGTAATAAAATATTGCGTGCCAAGCTCACTCCAAGTCAAACCCTACATGTGAGCTAAATAAAGCTTCGCATTTTTGTCCTTTCCAAAGGCTTCGTTTACTTGAGAAAGAAAAGCAAAAGCGATTTCTCTAATGCGATCAAAGTAAGACTCAGACACTTAATGAACGGAGATATATAGCTCAAATTATTTCCCTCTAACATATGTGGCTCATTAATGTTAACTGTCGGCTTTTATTAAAACTTTCGTAAGTTTTAACGTTTCGTCTTTTTAATATGGACAGCCTCACAAAATGTATCAATTTCTTTTCTAAAATCTCAAATTGCAAGAATACATTAAAGCAATACCTCCAATTCATCCGGGGTGGATCGGTTTGCCAAATGGCAAGCGATATAGAGACATTAATGAAGCAAACTATGGTTTAGCTCATAACTTCATAACCCCAAAATTTATTTTGTTTGAAATGTTTGTTTATATAAACTAAATAAACTCAATCCTCAATGGTTGCTTAGTGGGCTTACTTGACTCATTTCTAGAATCATATGAAGTCAATTATAATCAGGTTCGAATGAAACCCAAATAGGGACGGAACTTTGAGCCACTATTGGCGTAACTTCCAAGATTAGGTTGTCCTTGGTGAGGTTCAAACACATCGCAGTAGGGCACTGCAAGGTTGTGCGTCTTACTTCAATCTGTTTGAACCTCGCCAAGTCCAACCCAAGCTTGGACGCTGCGCCGGTTGTGGGCTCCAAGTTCCGTGACTGTGCGCATTTCATTTGAACCAGAAGGTTCTTTAAGTAGTTAAAAAAAATTAACACTTACACAGATAAGTGCTATATTTTTTTCTTTTTTATATTTGTTTTTATTTTAGACAACACAGTTCCGTCTGTCGCCATTTATAGCTCTCGCACATTTACGAGAAAGAGTGAGTTGCTTGTTCAATGAAAATATGTAAGTCAAACCCAATTATCCTAAATAGACCTGTTAGAGTTACCGCTGTGGATGTCTTTAGTGCGCTCTTTTTTCTTTTAGCTTCTCTCCTATTCCATAAAACATACACACACGCACATACTATATGTACACACACACATACATAAATATAAATTTTGTGTATCTGTATGTCTGTCTGTTTGTGTATGCGTGTTTGTGTGTATGTGTGTTTGTGTGTGTGCACTGCTGATTGATCGTTTCCACAACTAATGAAACTGTTTAAAGGTGCCCTGAGGAGGTTTTCGAGATTGCCTAACTATGGCGATAACTCACTGTGACTGGCTCTAAGCATCGTAGAAATCCCTGAATCAAGACGATACGCGGCCGATGTCCCTATTAAAAAAAAATATGAAAGACGTTTAGAATTACCTAATGGCGGAATTGGAGAACAGCTCTTCAGAAGGAGGAGGGGAGGGTATGCCTTGCTCCCCTCCGTACCGTGCCCTCCTCTCCAGCTCCCGTCCCATTTAGCGGAAAATGTTCGCTAAATTTCCCGCTAAATTTTGCGCGGAAATTTTTCTGCTAAATTTAGCGGGGAATGTTTTTTGTTTTTTTATAAATTTAGCGGGAATATTTTTCCGCTAAAATTAGCGGGGAAATTTCCCCTAAACTTAGTGGGAAATTTTTTCCGCTAAATGTGGCAGGACATTTTCCCGCCAAATTTAGCGGAGAATTTTTCCGCTAAATATAGCGGGGAAATTTTCCGGCTACATTTAGCGGGGAACTTCTTTCGTTATATTAAACCGGAAAATCTTTCCGTAAACTTAATGGATAATATTTTTCTCTGAATTTAGCGGAAAAGTTTTTCCGCTAAATTTAGCGGGGAAAGTTTTTTATAATGCTGCACGCAGTTCCGCCCGCTCACATTATTCCCATAATGCAACGCGCGTGGTTACGCCAACGCAGGACACCGCTCAAGCCGGAAACGGGCGCCTAAGAGCTGCGCTCTAAGAATTAATCAAAGATCGCAACACACCGAGGCCATCTCCGGCGATGGCAGGAGCATGTTCCTAAACCAGAACCACTGTCAGCCAATAGAAAGCGAAGGATCCTCACGCCTCCGCCCGCTGGAACCGCGGAGTGATATCTTGAATGCGCACGTCTCGTTGCCCATACAGTCCGGTCTGCGATTCAACCCAACGAGCACGCGCTCGGTAGCTGACAACCGTACACATCACTCCCGCAAAAAAAAAAAAAACACTGCGTCGTTTTTGAGACGATTATTGCAGTATTGTGTTCCCTCTCTGCGAAGAATTACATTCTTCGCCAACTCTTATTTGCTTTTATCATCTACAAAAGCCTACACATTTTGTAAGAACACTGTTTGCAATCTCAACGAAATGTCGCGTTTTCATTGGCCACATGTCGTCCTGGCTGCCGGAACAATGCTCCTCCCGTCTCTTTGGGGAAGTCGGTGTGTTGGATCTTTTATTTCTTTTTAATAGAGAAATCGGCCGCGCATCATTATGATTTGTGGATTTCTAGGATGCTTATTAAAGCCCACAGAGTGAGTTATCGCCATATTTAGGCGATCTCAGAAACTTCCTCATTGCACGTTTAAGGCGAAAACGTGGTGAATGGAGTGCTACTAAGGAGAATAGAAACTACGTTCAAATAAATATCTAACCTTACTACAAGTGCGAACGTACCTTTACATGTGATATCACTATGTGTGCTAAATAAGTTATTGTTACTGATGAAATGTTGATTTTCGTTATCAAGATATTGTAATAATATAATGTGCCATTTATGTTTCTTGAGGGTTGATCTTATTTATTGTTATACTCACTGTGTAACAAGGCACACAATATCAGGGCTATCCCTCCCCATTAAATCCTTTATGTGTTTCAAAACCGTGTAAGGATTAACAGTGGGCCCACCGCTCGTCCAGTTGTCTAGTTTTGACGACATTTCTCTGCCAAGCTAATCAGGGAAATTATGAAAATTTAATTAAATGCATATTTCAACCAAGTGGAATAAAAAAAGCAGGACACGTTAAGTCTTTCAGTACACTTACTTGCGTGACATTCGTATTTTCAAGTTTTATGTTTACGCGATGGTACTGTAGTATTCTTGTTGCCTGCAGAGATATTTTATCTAAAGTTAACTTAAGAAACATAGCAATTCCTTGACATCTAGAAATGTTGTGAAGTATAAACATGTTTCTAAACATAAGTAACGTAGTTGTAATGTTATATTGATACTCCCGTCATAGACACTGCAGCGGCTAGCATCGTGTTAATTCTAAATAAAAGAAATTGACTTGTTCAAATTTCTAGCACATTTGAAGTCAAAAAATATTCAAGATATTGTATGGCTGAAGGCTTGTTTAGCCACTTTAAGCGTCTGTTAGGCGAAGTAGCTAACAGGCACTTCAAGCTTGCGGGGTTAGGCAATAATTCGGGCACGTAGCTAAATCTATATGACAATTGGAATGTTGCCCTTATTTCGTTAGTTTAAAGCGGCATATGTGGTAATATAGATATCAAAGTTGCGGTGAGAGGGTTGAGCTGTGAGGGGTATACAGAATGAACAAATCAAATAATATGAAAGCGAACAAACAAAACAAGATCGGAAGCACAATAAGCACTAAATCTGGTATACAAAACATTAAACTATGTTATGCGAAAAGAAGACAAATAAAATGTTTACACAAATTACTAGAAAACTGTTTAGGCGATGATTAGGCTATGATACAACTGAAAATAGTAAGTTAGGTGTGATATAAAAGTTTAGTCTGATCGCTTTGAATCACGTTGCTACTAGGTAGGTTATACCAGTTTGGTATGGTCAATGACAAGACGGTGTAAAACACGAGACAAACGAGGCAAAAATTTGGCTAACTTTAGACGCGTGATCAATACGGGAGAAAATATGTTCTGGTGGAAATAGTAAAAAACGCTGACGTTACGGTGAAATTGTCTTAAACGAAAACTGAAACAAACAATTCTGTATTTATTGTTCCTAGTGAGATAGTTTCTAAAGCCGGCAGGAGTATATATCTTTTTCTTCACACTTAGGTAACAATTTTCTTATTATCCCTCCACAAGACATATTACCCTTTTACGGACAATCCCCAGCCACTCCTCAATGTCAGTAGTCGGTTCGCCTTTTGTTGTAAATCCAAAATCATACAGAAGGTAGCCGATGGTAACGACTGGTTGATCTGTCATGTTAAAAAATACATAGTCATTTTTAAATGGGAACATGTCACGAACGCTAGTTTTCCAAATATTTCAACACACTCTTCACACAATCTGTAAAGAGGCGGACACATTGCACTTTAAACCCATTGTACTTTAAACCCATGCTAAGGTAACAGAAAAAAACGCTTTTTGAACATTGGTTGAAAAACATACTTTTCGTCTAGGGCTTTTCAAATTATGAAGCGCTGGAGAAGACGAGCCTTCTGCGTTAAGTCCTTGCTTCGCACCTTTTTCGTTCTCGTTCGGCCCATTGAAAAGCATGCCGAAAGGGCCTCAGCACGCACCTCCTATCGATGCGCAGCGGTGTTCTTCCGCAGCATTAAGGCCGTCACCATGGCAACGAATGCCGATTTTCCCGAATGCCGTTCGCTATCCAAAGTTTAATAGTTTTGTAATTAGCAGCCGCAGACTGTCGCCGTGAAGCGGCTTGAACGCAGGCGGGAGAGGGGGGGGGGCAGTTAATAGGCTCCCCAGTGAAACACGCGCCGTCCGAAAAGGTTATTCGGCGTTCGTTGCCATGATGACGGCAATGAAAGCAGACGGCCTTTATGCTGTGGAAGAACACTGCGGCGCAGCGATACAAGGTGCGTGCTGAGGCGCTTCCCGCATGCTTTTCAATGGGCGGAACGCGGACAAAAAGAGTTCGAAATAAGGACTTAACGCAAAAGGCTGGTTTTCTCCAGCGCCTCATAATTTGACAAGCCTTACACGAAAAGCGTGTTTTTTGCCCATCCCGCACTCTGTTATTTTTATCCGTAACATGGGTCTAAAGTATCAAACTCCCAAGAGGCGAGCGTTTAAAATCCTAGAAGGCATATGTCTGCGTGAGAAATCCTCCTCGCCTTCGATCCTATATACAAAGTAAATGCAAATGCTCTAGCCTCCCCGTTCTCAGCAGAGGTTGTTGTTTTTTTTTCAGTCATTCATTACTCACATTTCCTTTTCACTTTCAGAAAACTCAAAAAGGTTGTTTAGTACTAGAAAGAATAAACTGATTCCCCACCCAGTGCACATCAAATTTAAAGCAAGTCCATAATAGCATTAGCTATCTAAATGTCACTTTATACATTCAAGTATTTGTGGTCAAGCTTTTCTGCTCAATTAGATATGCTAGGCGTCACATGTCATATCCATATACTTGGTAATTTGAACGTTCCTGGTATAGACCTTTTCTGCAAGTGCGCCGCCATCTTGAATTGACGTCACTTCCAGTATGGGCGAAAACATTGTTTTGCTTTTGCCACGCCCATAGAAGGCATTTAGGATATAAGCGTAGCCGTCACACTTTCTCGTTTTGCCTCCCCTTTATTTTTTTACTATTTGCAGGTTGAAACGTTGGATTAATTTTTCGTCGCCCATACCGGATACGCCTATTAGGTGGTTGGGGACGAGAGTACACAGAAAAAAGTATATATAGAGAAATTTTGCTGTTTTCGTCTACTGGCGTTGCATGTCCAACGCGAATTATCTTTTTTTTCATTTGTAATTTTCCTCGTATTCATTCAGTTAAATAGTTTTTGTGAACCCCAGAGAAAATTTACTAAATTTATTTGAGCCAACATTATTATCGAAGGCCTTGTGCGTACTGATTCACTTATTTACCTGGTAAACTGCATGCTCCGTTCTTCACTTTCTTAGAAGCCTCTGTAAAGAATATAAGGTACAATAATGTGACTCATTGGCTATCTCAAGATGTAATTATTTGGGCCTTTTTTAACATAAATATAATGCAGATTAATTGTGCCTCTACTCAGGATATCTCCACTGAAAAAGACCATCGGAATTTGTTTGATGGTTTTCCGATGATGGTTTATCGTATTTTGTGATATCTAATAGTTTTAGTTGGATTGTTTGGTAGCGTGATGGTCCAACGTAATTTGGGAAATCTGACGGCCTGATGGCTTGACAGGCTACTCTTTGGATCAATAATATTACATGTATTTTTATTTTTTATAGGTCCAAATCATTAGCAAGTTTTCAAAAATACCGGGAAAGTTGAAAGCAATCCTTTGTAATTTGTGTACGCGTCGGCAACCTGCGGCCCGCGGGCCGGATGTGACCCGCGAGGCAATATTATGCAGCCCCGCCACGCTACGAGAAAAGACACTTCCCCCGCCCCCTCCCCCCACGCACAGGCACACACACACTCTCTCTCTCTCCAGGACCTATAGTGCAAAAAGTATAATTGATGGCAAATGTGGTGTAATGCAACGTAAATTTTCCAGTGGCACACATGGGGTTTAGTTCAGTATTCACGTTCATCTATCGGCAATGGTTGTCCATCAACTGAGGCATTGGGAACGAATAATCAAGGTATGTCGTATCTATAGCCGGTGACAGGTCAAGAACGAAGTGGAAGCTCCTCCCACCCCTTTCCACTTCAGCGGAGCGAACGGTGGAGAGGAGGTCGCCTCCTCTCCACCGTTCGCTCTCCTCAAGTGGAAAGGAGTGGGAGGAGCTTCCACTTCGTTCTTGAACTGTGACCGACTATAGCGTATAATTTCGTCCGTAGTTACGACCTGTACCATGCATCGTTCATTTCTACAGTTTTGTCGCACACAGAGGCTTGTTATGGGGCTGTCCAGTACTACACAAAAAACAACAAAAGATTTTTGCTGTTTCTTTTAACTTCGTATAAACGTCACTGAAAATCCTTCCTGACCCTGAATGGGTGTGAGAATTGGCATCGTTGTTGGCTGATACCTCTCATCACCCTATAACTGGAACGTAAAATTACAAAGGAAAGAGAAACCCGTGGAGGTGTGCTCTTAGATGCAAACGTTTTCGAGTTGAAGCTCGTGGTCTCCCAACAACCGAAATCCTTATCACCAAATAAGCTACTTTTTTGGTGTGTGTGTTCGTGTGTGTGTGGATACTCTTTATAGAAGGGACGAACGCGCTGCTCTATAAGGAAGTATCTGCACGATAGAACGTGATCTAAACTGCAGGGTCAGGGTCGGATTTCCAGATTTTGCGAAATACTCAAACGACATTCACATTTTAAAATTTTTCCTCGAGACAGACCTCGGCGAATTTCAGTCGCTTTTTATTTATATACTATAAATAAGAAATAATTAAGCCACAAACAAAAACGACAAAATACCTCTATCCACTCGCTACTTTTAAAAATCCTCATCTTTCCATTTTTGCTATATGTATATGGCTATCTACATTCTGCCTCTGTCGACCGCTTTTTGTCTAGTAATGACAACGGATCTAACCCCATGTCACTGTGGCCACCCCTGCTATATGGCTATCTACATTCTGCCTCTGTCGACCGTGCTTTGCATGATGGTGTCGACTGCGGTACGCGTGTAATGCACTTAAGAACTGCGGATCTAACCCCATGTCACTGTGGCCACCCGTGCTATTTGGCTATCTACATTCTGCCTCTGTGCCTCTGTCGACCGTGCTTTGCATGATGGTGTCGTGCGGTAGCGTGTAATGCACTTAAGAACGAGAATTTGGTGTCTCGTCATGCTGACGGATACCACATCCTTGTGGATTTTATCCTCTTGCACATATTTAGTTCACACTCTACGTCTATCTAAAAATGGCTTTACAATCAAGCAGTCAATGTTAGCAGTGATAGAGTGCAGGCGAGCTGTTAATTAAGCGACATCTTGTAGACCCTGAGATGAGGAACGATAAAAAAAACGGACGAACACAACAAAATCTCAAACGCAGCTGAAATTTATTTATATGAGCACACCAATAAATAGACTTTCGAACAAATGGAAAAGAGAAAGGAAAAAAATAACTCGAACGCATAAACAAGACGATCAACGAGTTCGCCCCATTCATCATGAGCCACTCCCCGGCTCCAACACTTTTGGAAAGATAGCCGACCACCCGAACTACAACAACCCCAAGGTCAATGTTTTCGTCCGAGTATGTGCCATGTAAAACGTAAATAGGCTATGTACTTGACATCCAAAGCGGATTGGTAAAGCGTTTAACTCCAGAGACCAAAACACTGTTTAGAACAAAATATGAGTTGCAAAACGTGCCTGAATAATCTGTAACCAGTTAACTCTGTGGCCTTCGGAGTACCCTATGGGGATTTTGTAAGTGGATTATCCCGAATTTAATTCTTCGTCATCGAGCCGCACCGCTCTCAGCTTTCCACGATGAAGGTAATCTACGCATGTGCGACGACGCGAGCTATCTGGCGCCACCTCTCGGCCACCACTTGAAGGTCACAAAGATTGCCAGGTTTCATTTAGCACCGTAAGGTGTAAAAAAACATGTCTTTTAAAGCATGAAATGCTATTTAACGGAACTCCCAATTCCAACATTTTGTCCGTTCGTCCGTTCGTGCATTTCCCCTAAATTGAGCGAAAAAACTAAATTTGTGTTTAGGACACTGTGACGTCAATTGAAGTCGTGTGACCTATGCACCAATTTAGTTTCACTGTCAAAGTTGACGGGGTAAATCTGACGTCACGTAACCTATACACCAATTCAGTTGCCCCGCTACATTTAGTGGGGAAATCGATGTCACGTAACCTAGATTGTCACGAATGACAGGATCAGAAGCAGCGCAAATCCCGTTGCAAAAAAAAAAAAAGTTTAATGGGGGCGCGCTTGTGTAAACAAAATAAAGAACGAGCGTCGAGACAGCAGAAAAGCGGCTGCGATTTGACGGTGCAACAGCGAGTGAGGGCGAGACTGACTAGACAAGATGACGCGCAGCTCCTTATCTAACACTGGGACAACACAACCACATCTTTCAACTAGCAACAGACGATTAAA
>JAZHYW010017307.1:0-15991 GCA_037355805.1 Ixodes ricinus
GCAGCAAACCGTTTTCCAGCCCAGTCACTGGGTTTGAGGCTAGACTCTCACCGGCGTCCCTGCTAACCCTAACCGAGGTGGAGCTGTGATTTCGATAGGCGTAGCCTCGTAGGCGCAGTTTCAAACACTGCTGGCGGATAAATTCTCGTCTTTTCCCGCTGTATATTGTGTTTCATGGTGCACGTATTTTCCCGAGGTCATTGAGAAAGCATTGTACCACATTTGAAAGAAGAAAAAAAAAGCAATAAAAAACCTATACAATATTTTTTTGGGTACGCACGCGACAAGAACGAATGCGACTTGAATGTATACACGAACTCAACTCTCCTACGTCACGCCGCGGTGGTGGCGCGTCGGGCGCACTTCCGGTCTGGGGTGGTGGGCAGAAGTCGCCGTGCGAGACATGCATTCCTGGTTCTTTTGGAAGAAACCAGACAAAAAACTTGCCTTCTCGTCAAAATGCTGCGACAGGGGCTGTACCAAGAGAGTCTGGAAAGGTTTGAAGATCAGTTTTCATGTGTTTCTGCCCCCTCCGTTCGTCCGAGAACGTGGATAGTAGCCGTGAAAAGGGCAAACCAGACGCTGTCGAACTACGATTGCTTGTGCGGGCAACACTTTGTGGTCGCCAGATGTATTTGTTTTGTTCCAACATGAACGAGAGAAAACCGCCAAGTTGTCCGGACAACCCACGGGTTCAGTGCGTCTTCAAATTCACACGGCCGCATGATCGTTCGAACTTTCGTCTGCTCTTTCAAACTTGTCTGCTTTTTGTCGTCTGCTCGTTCAAACAAAAGCGGCCCGTAGACCAAACTTTGACCCGGTGATTGCAATAAGAAGTAATTGCAGGCCTCAAAAGACTTAAGTAGGCTCGGTGTAAAGAGTAGATACAAGATGTTGATCATTGGTACCAGTGGCCATCACCGACTTGTTACGCTTGGTCTGTTCCCGCTTCCGATTTTCAGTATCGACGTCGATCATCGCCGCTACCTTCTACACTTTTGCAGCACGAGCGACGTCGCGACCGAAAATAGCTAGAAGAATCTCATCATGGTTTTGGCGTCCATTCTGCGGCGTTCATGCGAATGAATCGCCGCACGTCAAATTATTTACGCAAAGTTTAGCGGCGTAACGAGCCTTGATAATTTCGCTCAGGCGATTAAAGTGGTAAGACATTGCTATGAGGACGTAGAATCGACAATTCCAACGCGAAAAAGAGTATGCAGACTCACACAGACGCCGACAACGTGACATTCCAATGGTTTGTTGACGCGGGACGCGGTGCTTCTTGCCCGCACTCCATTGCGCATGCGTTCGAACTGTCGTCTGCTCTTTCAAACTTGTCTGCTTTTTGTCGTCAGCTCGTTCAAACGACAGCGGTCCGTAAACCAAACGTTGACCCGGTAATTGCGATAAGAACCAAGTGCAGGCCTCAAAACACTTTTGAAGGTTGGTTGGGGTAAGTAGGCTAAGTGTAAACAGTAGATACAAGAAGATGTTGATCATTGTTACCAGTGGCCATCACCGACTTGTAATTCCCGATTCTACTTGCGGTTTTCAGTATCGACGTCCACTATCTCAGCTACGGTCCACGCTTTTGCAGCCCGAGCGACGTCGCGACTGAAAATAGCGAGCAATATCATCGTGGGAGTCAGGCTTTAGCGCCCATTCTGCGGCGTCCACGTGAAATGAATCGCCGCACGTCACATTCACGCAAAGTTTTGCCTCGTTAATTTTGCTGAAGCCGCTCAAGTAGTCAGACATTGTTAGGAGGACGTAGAATCAACAATTCCAACGCGAAAAAGAGCACGGGGACTCCCACCGACGCCGACAACAACGCAATTCAATGGTTTGTTTATGGGCGACGGCGGGCTTCTTGCCCACCGTCCACCGCGCATGCGCGGCGCCGGTGGCGTCCGCTAGGGGCGCTCCGGTTTGTTTGTAAACATGAGTTGGTGTTATTTCGTGTGTGTTTTTAAGATAAGTTTTGACGGCTCCGCGCGATTCGCCGCATCACAAACGACAAGCGCTTAGCTGTCAAAAATAGATTACAACAGAAGAGAGCCGAAAGGCATGCATTTTTCACCCTCACAAATAACGTGTTTACCGATGGACAGGACACGGACATACAATTTAGAAAGTGTTAACATTCGAACAATATGTTGTACGTACCACACGATGCAGCGTTATCCGAAAAATAATTTATTTGAGAAAGATCTCAAATAACACAGTCACAGTCGACGACAGTCACGTCTTGACGATCGGACGGAATCCAAGATGACTTCGTTTTGGGGCACGTTTCGTGGAGAGCTTCCTTTTTTCACAACAGCACCAAGTCAAAGGAACGAACGCGACTGACCCGTTTCCCACCCCAACCCGGACAACTATTTTTGGAGATGACTGAGGATTCTACGCGGATTATCTCTGGGAGGGGGAGAACAATGTTCGCAAAATCGCGTCGAGGGTCGTTCGACGTCCTTCACCTTCTTCGTTTCCCGTGAATGTCAAGCAGAAAAGCTTGAATGGCAGGCACTTACCAGCCTTATTTCGCACAATGGAAGATAACACAGAAAGGGTACGCAGCACGCATAAAAAAAAATTAAGTGGAAACTTTCAAGAGGGGCGAGAAAACGTCGAATGCAAAACCGCAAAAACACAGGTAGAGAACCGCGCTGAGCGGGTCTTCACAGCTCCAAGAGAGTGCCAGAAAATTTCTAGCTGATAGAGGGCGCGGAGTCGCACCAGCCGCATCAGCATCAGCAACAAGCTGCGTCCGACAGAGGGCGCTCACGTGATGTCGCACAGGATTTGTGCTGCATCACGTATTTTGACAGTCACGTGTTTTGAATTTGAATCGCTGGGCGGTAAATGCCCCTTTTATTCGATAAAAAAACTCAGCGGCGGCGATCGAACTCGCTACTGTGCACACCAGCCCGACACTCTACCCCTGAACTACAAGCACATTGCTTCCTGGACCGCTTAACTCGTCTTAGTTGTTCGTGTGTGTGTGTGTGCAATTCATGATAACAACCACGTGATGTCACAGGGTTCGAGCTGTGTCCGAAAGAGGGCGCTCACGTGATGTCACACAGGGTTTGTGCTGCATCCGAAAGAGGGCGCTTCGTGGGGAGCAGAGTTGCGCATTTGTTTTCCCCGCGCCGCCACACCGCTATTCGCTGAGATCCATCACGTGAGGAGCAAAGCATCCGGCGCCGTGCTAGAAAGCCACCTTTACGGTCGCTCCGCCGACGTTTCTCGCGCCCCGGCGTATGTTCCCCTGCTTTCGCCCTCCTTCTTCTCCTCTCCTGTTTTCCATGCGCGGCAGCGCGCGCGGCGCCGCTATTCGCCAAATTTAGTCACGTGAGGAGCAAAGCATCCAGGGCGTGCGGGAAAGCTGGCGCCAGCGGCCACCCGCCGTGGTTGAATGCGTAACTCTGCTACCGTAGGTAGCATATACAGGAACTCTAGTGTGTGTGTGTGTGCAATTCACGGTAACAAGCACGTGATTTTTCCGGTTCGAGCTGCGTCCGACAGAGGGCGCTCACGTGATGTCACACAGGGTTTGCGCTGCACCCGAAAGAGGGCGCTGCGCTCCGGTCACATGATGGACACGTGCCGCGGGCTCGTAGCCTCGTGGCGCCCCACACATAACTGTCGCATGTTTACGCAATGTGGTATATGACGACGGCGCACCGTCATTATGGCGGTGACGCTCGCGTCCGTCAAGTCTCTTCTCGCCTTCATCATGGGCTCCTTTCTAATTGTCTGCGTGATCACCATCGGCGTCAGCATGTCGCACGCGAGCCTGCAGGAAATTGCACGCTCGAGATGAGTCTGAACAAGGAGATCAAAGTACATCAGTGTCCTGCATCCGTGCTAGCAATACGTGTATGGTCAAAAGAGGGCTATCCGAAAAGAGCCGGTGTAAATTTGGACAGGAATCAGACTGAGGCGCTGAAGCACTGTCTCAATGAGCTGGACGTTCTTGCTCCCCGGAAATATGATCTCGAGTGTGAAGACAGCTGCATCATCAGCGAGTCCATGTAGTACCTTCGAAGATGTCCTCTGAACATCTATCAAATTCGGTGACTGATCGGAGGAAGGAAAGCCTCATTGTACGGAATAAATCTCGATCGTGAAGCTATATTGCTCCTGTCAAAATGTTTGAATAAAAAATGATAAAACTCATTACGCGTGTGTGTGTTTCGCGCGATCTGTGTGCACACAGAGCCCACGATCGCTCGACACATCGGGTAAAGGACGCGAACATTTTTTTTTCATCTCTTTTATTGTTCAAAGTTGTTCGCATTATCCCAACTGTTGTGCGAGGAATCGTAGCCCCTCCATTTTACGAGGTATTGCAGATGGGGCGCACGTCGGCGTCTCAAAATCTTCTCCACGATCCAGGTCTTGTTTTCGGCCAGGGAAACGCGCTGCAGTTCTGCCTCGTAAAAAGAGCCGAGAACGGGCTCTTTCTCACCATATCGACTAGGTGGTAGGTATTGGGCACACCTAATCTAATTCGATCCCACGATAAACACCTCGTCCGTAAACGACTGCTTGTACTTCTCCAAGAGAAAGTGACGTTCTTTGGAGATGGGAACATGCTCATCCACGCGGAAATTTAGGTATTTTCACGCGACCGGGATCGGGGAACAAGTGAAAGAAAAATTCGGTCTGGTTCTGTGGGGTAACATCGACCGGCCTAGCGGTCAGTGTCTTGTGGTGGCCAAAATTATAAGATTTGACGATTTCCGGGAGGATTTCATTAATCGTTTGGTTCGTGCATACTCAAAGTACTTGAAAACCCGACTCATTATGGTGCGTTGTACGCGTTCCACTATCGAAGCCTTTTGCTTCGAATTCACGGAATATAATTTAATGTCGTTTTTCTCCAGAAACGACTTGACCAATCTTCCGTAATATTCACGACCACGATCCGTACATAAACGCTTGCTTTTCCCCATTTTGCAGAAAGACAATTTTCAACGCCCTGACAACTTCCTCTCCCGTCTTTCGAGCTATGGGAGCGACGGTGAGAAATCGTGAAAACGTATCAATCACAAACAAAATTTATCGTTTTCCATCATTGTATTTGGCAATTTTTGAATTTCCACTAGGTCAGTCTGATAGACGTCTCGATGTCCCAAGGATAGCGTTTTGCGGTAGACGCGAGGGCGCTTGGTTTCCCTGAACAATGTATATGCGTCCGATCCTTCTAAAACTTTTCCGCCGTTATTCGTCCCGTATGTCGTGCGAGCCTGTTGCTTCCACCGAAAGAGGCTGGATGACTTGCTTCGTAGTACACGGCTTTGCTCCCTTCTTTGTGACGAAGACATGCTTTCTGGGCGCACCGCTTTGTTGGTCGGTAGTGTTAAGCTCGAAACGTCGTCAGGTTCAGGTGACAATTGATGAGAGAGGAAATGGCGCGTCTCATCCAGGGAGGCTGCTTGTTGTACAGCTCGTAGTGCAGAAGCCTACAATGCTGGACCCCTCGAGCAGCTCTCCGTGAACCACCAGCGTTCCCTCGAAGGTGTAGGCAATTACCGAGGAAATCGCGCTGAGGAGCGTCTCGACTTTCCCTCGGTGTCGTGGGTGAAAAGCGGAAAGAATTTCTCGTCGGTAAAGTAATCCTGTGTCGAATTTATTCCATGCTCTCTCGACCAGGCGCTGTGAGGTACGAGGTAATGCGATAGAAACGGGATCAGCAGGAGCCGCTTCGGTCTGCGATGAGGTCGGTGATCCTGCACTCCGCTGCTCAGGGGAAACAGTACGAAGGCGCTTGGCTCTAAGAAAAAAGGGTGTAGTCGGGTGCATAGGGCGCACATGCACCCTTTTCCTGACAGATGCACCTGCGTTACCCAGCAGCCAGTGTACTTGTACACCGACATTGCAATGAGCATCCTCCTCTCCCTTAAAAACCTCTAGGTGTATCAGTGCACCCCCACGCTAGCCACGCGACCCGATCAGCCTGTGCTTGGATTCCCTCTTGGGGGTCACTTTTGGGTTGGGCAGTTTCTTGGGAAGTATGGAGCTATCCTGTACACTCGGTATTGACAGTTGAGTAGGCGCTATGCTTGTTTTAGGCCAATCGGGTCTCCGGGTAGGATCACGTGACTACAGTCTCCAAGCTAGAGATAAGGCAGAGCACGGCACCTGCCTGAAGGCCAAGGCCACGGGTAGCATCCACTGCACTATTAACTTTTTGGTCGAACTTTCAAGAGGTTATAAGTGACAAATCCTTTCGCTGTGTTCATTGTTGGGCTGCCCCTGAAGTTAAGCCTTTGCGAGGGGCCCCCTTTTGGCCTTGAAGGAGCTACTATTTTCTTTTCTTTCTCCCTAAGCTGAAAGCATGAAAGAAGGTGCGCAGTTGCCGGACCAATGAACCGGAGGCTTTTTCATCCCTCGACTCCGCTGTCTGGGCGCGGGTGACGGTAGGAGCGTGATCATGTGGGAAAGCTTTGACGGATGGCGTAGTAGCTTCTCCCGACCTCGGAATGTCTGACTCCCGGCCAAGTTTCTTGTGTGCTGTGCTGCGACCAGCGGGGCTGCCGTAGATTTCGTCCGCGACAACCTATTGGTCCAATACGCTGTCGCGGACGCGACAGCGCGACAACGTAGCGGTCCAAATAAAAAAGAGGAGGGGGGGGGTGAAAAAATTGAAATTGCAAAGCAACCATTTCCAATATTTTTTGCTTATAGAAGGTTTATTATCACTACCTATACCGTGTGTCCATACATTCAGACTAGGACCAGTACGCCTCTTCAAAGTCATCAACATTCCAACCGGGTGTCGCGAACTTTTGTCGAACCGGTTTTTTAGGTCGTACTTTTCGGGGCTGGACTGGGTCGAACCGGTTCGACGAACCTTCAAACTTTTCACCAGATTCGACCGGTTCGACTTTGTCGACAGTGTGCCAGACCTTCATACAAGCATGTCTAGGTTCGGAAAATTTGTTTTTATGCAAAGGGTTATTTTAATTTTGTGTACTGTATTAAAGGAAATAACCAATCAGCGCTGACCTTAAATCATGCCTTAGCCATCACCATCCAATCCGAAGCCAACTGGCCAGCCTGTCGCGCATGCGCACACGAGTCGAACCTCAATACAAGGTTCGTCGAACTTCGCACTAAAAGTTCGAAAAAGTCGAACCTGGTCGAAATCGAACCTCGGCCGGTTCGCGACACCCCTAATTCCAACCCGATATCGTTTCATGACCCCTTTAATAACTGACTTTTTTTTTTCAATTCGTTTATTTACTCTCATCTATACATACGGGGACTTGAACAATAAAGCAAAACGTACAACAAACAAAGTAATCTTGGTAGTTAAAGCATTGAGTGCTCAAATCGCCTCGTCCACCCTCTTCTAGTAACTGAACTCTCGTGGCCTAAACTATCAGACTTCTGCACACAAATAATCCAAGAAATGATTAGGACTGAATGTGATTGTAATCTAGCAACCACTCTCATTTTGGGCACATTCACGGGCATCTCATCGAAGAACAAGGAGGTATCTTCAAAATCCTCTTCTACATGCTGTCTCTTTCAAGGGTAAATTGTTTCACTTAGTTTTAGAAATGGTCTTGTTTCTTCTAAGTTCAGTAATTTAGCACTTCGCAGCCATTTAGACGTATTACTCTAAGCCATAGGGGTGGCCAGGCTTACCCGGCCTAAGAGCCGCAAACAAAACCACTAAACTTCCAAAGGCCACCTGAAAAAAAAAAGAAAAAAAAAGGCAGGGGGTCCAAGCTTTTTTTTTTGACCAATAAATGAAACTTGAACTACTTTACATATATGAAAGTCAAAAGCAGCCCAACTGTACGTACGTATGGTAGCGGTAGCACAGGACCAAACCGCAGTCTCAAGTAAACTTGTTCCTATTCTCTTCTTGGGGAAGTGCTCATGTGACCGGGAGGAGGCGGGAATCGTTGTTTCCCGTTAAAGAAAAAAAAAGCAAATAAAGGGGGGGGGGAATGGCACGACGTCAGAAAGCCAGGGCCCAGAGGCTCCTCTGTGTTTTGTTCCACCTTTAAAGGCCCGTTCATACTCTTGCGACCGAGTTCGACCGAGAGACCAAACCCGTTTTTAAGCCTCTTGCGATCTCTTAGGACCAGCTCCGCTGCACCGCATCCGGTCCTAAGAAGTCGCAAAAACTTAAAACCGGTCTGGTCTCTCTCGGTCGAACTCGGTCACAAGAGTGTGAACAGGCCTTAAAGGTCACACTCTTGAGTACAACCGAGAACCGAGACCAGACTGGTTTTAAGTCCTCTTGCGACCTCTTAGGACCGAATGCGCTGCAGCGGAGCTGGTCCTAAGACGTCGCAAGAGGCTTAAGACCGGTCAGGTCTCTCTCGGTCTTAAAGGGGCCCTGCAATCATATTTAAGCGTCTACCTTTTTTGCGGTTTCCACGTCTCTTGGGGTTCGGGCAAGCCAGCGGGCACGGAGAGAGTAACTAAATATCAGTGCGTCATATTTTAAACAGACGACGCGGAAATCTCCTCCACCGACGGGGCGACCCGCGGTGCCGAAAGCGCGCGTAATGTGACGTCTTAGGTCCTGGGCTTACTACTGGTCAGAGCCGCTAAAAGCTTCTTTTTAGTCGAAATACAAAATAGAAGTGGCGCGAACCGTTTCAATTATATATAAAAGTAGTTTTTGTTCAGTATTTTAGATCAGAAAAGAAACAAATGGAGTTTATAAAGTACAGAAACAAGAAATGATCCGTCGACATACCCGCCACCAAGCGGTGGAAAAGGCGGCGCATACTATACTCGTTTCAGCTTGGGTCCAGACGCAGCGGATGCTACAAGCACGAGAGTGTGGCCCTGAACAGTGCCTCTACTGCACGAGATCGCGTGCTTGGCAAGGACGCTGGAAGCCCGGAGCTCGCGCTTGTAGCATCGGCTGCGTCTGGACCCAAGCTGAAACAGAAGTATAGAAAGGAGTAGTGGATCAGGCGCCGACACGGAAAGGTCCCGGATGTACGCGGCGGCGCTGCGGCCGTAGGGACCGAAGGACCCGACCGGCTCTGAGCGTTTCCAACGCCTTCGGTGAGCAGCTTTGTCTGGCGGTTTGGCCGTTCCGCGGTATGGCAGCGCGAAGTGGCTCCCATTCTGAACTGATCTTTACCCCGTGTTTGCTGTCGTTTGTGGCCAATGAAGTGTCATGCCGAATTTGTTTTTAATCGCGCAGCAAATGCAATGAGAGCCGCTCCAGCTGCTCGCTACATACAGCCTATCCAGAACACGCTTTAGTGGCGCCCTCTCGCGCCGTCGACACGGAGTACGGCAGCCGTGAGCGCTCGCTCAGCTCACTACCCTCGTCCAGTTCACGGCCACTCAAGCAACCAGGGACGTCATGAAGGAGGTTATTTTTTGCTTGTTTTTGTAATATTAATTTGCCTATAACGTTTAAAATAAAGCGAAATTCGAGAAAAGAAAAGTGTCATAAAGTTACTACGTTCAGTGCGCTCACGTTTGGTGCAAATTAAAAATTAGTAAAAAAGCCATTGCAGGGCCCCTTTAAAGCCCGTTCACACTTGCGACAGTCGCTGGAGCAACCAGCGACTAGCGACTATACTTCGTTTCAGCTTCCGTCCGAGCGCAGCCAAAGCTACGTGTGGCCGGAGCCAATCACACGCCGGCTACAGGTCACGCGATCTCGCCTGCACTTTTGTATCACTCCGCTTCGCCGCTGGTCGTCAGCGCCTCCCGCGCTCGCCGAGTATTTCGTCTGCTACGGGTGTATCAACGGTATCGTCTGCTACAGGTTTAAAACGTGACCTTTCACGTTCTGAAATTTAGTCATAGGGGATGTCAGTATGCAGGCTGGCCGCTGGCGTCTGTGTCCGAGCTTTCGATCCTGTTCGGCATTTCGCCATAGTTTCGAGATGTAAGTACACGTTCCAACGTGCCCGATGACCCGACCGTTGATGTTTCCTTGTATTGTTTGGATATACCGGGGCTCGAGGCGCAGGCCTTTCCACCAGCTTCTCGGCGTTCAACGTGATCGGCAGGTAAAGGGGTGCCCTGATTTCGCCGCGTATCAGTGAACTGTAGTGGCCCGGACGCTTTTCTTGTTTACAACGCATTCGCGGTACGACGCGGCCGGAGTCTCCTGCCGAATTTGAAAGTAGACATTCATCACGACCTTTCGCGCCTGACGCCCAAACGTGCCTTTGCGAAAGGACGTTTTGAAACGACTCGGTGAGGAAAGCAGCGAAGCACGCTGCACATGATTCGGCCATTACGGGAACAAAATCGCACAGAAAACCGAGCGAGCGCTGCAGCAGTGTTGCCAGCGGACGTACGTGTTTTCACCAAACCACATGCATTGACATATATTAATAAAAACATCAACTTCCGACAATTCATATCTTTAGTTGCAAATCATTCTCAGCAGTACACATCTGGAATATTGTGCAACGTTTACGCACAAAACAGCTATTTAAAAAAAGATAAATATATATACTTTTGCGGACTACTTTGTGGTGCGTAGGAATGCTCTTCTCGAAGTTGCGAACCGTCCCCCAGCCTTTGGCTGCGCTCGGACGGAAGCTGAAACGAAGTATTCGCGTCTCCAGCTCGCCGCTCGCCCTCCCGCGGCGGAAACAGGAAGCGCTCTAGTGAGGGTCCCCCGATTCTCCTGCTCAGCGGGCACGGCGGAACTGCTCGCGATCATGGCTCGCTAAATGTCGTTTCCGAATGCAAACAACACTCTTCACTGTCCCAACGTGGTGCTGCAGCCGGTATGGGATTGTACCTTATTAGAGAGTTTGAGTATTGCGCACAGAAGCAAACGCAAGCGCTGTGCGTTTGCGTTAGGGTGGCTTGCTCCACGTTTCGCGCGCGCATCGTTGCCATGCTCCGATCCAAGACCGCAATTTCGGGTTCCGCGCACGCGCAGCGTGGAACATGCAAAGCTAACGCAAACACACAGCGCTTGCGTTCGCTCGTATATGCAATACTAAAACTCACTACTGTTTCACCGTTTTCCAACACCAACGAAACGTGCTGCAGTGAGCAGACGCGCAAGCAGGTAGGCGTTCCTTCGAACTGGAAAGGCTGAGGATGGCAAAACGACGGCAAACAAATACGAAAGGAAATTAATGTTAAAAAAAAGTAATAATTAAAAAATATCTATTTTTTTTCTGGGGGGGGGGGGGGATTTGGTCTGGAAGGATATTGGCGGCGACTTTGGAAGTTTTGCCGATTGTCAAAAGTCGCTACTTTAATAGCATCCTCATTAATCTAATTTTACATGAGTTTCTCACATTAGCTAGGGTTTTGTCATTGATTTTAGACTTTATTTATTTTATAACTTGGTAATTAAAAATGCTGCAATTGGCACCAATGATGATAATTAGCACACTTTAGATTGTCATACTTGTTCGCGTGTTTGAAATTAGATCATATAAGCAACTAATTATTTTAGAGCTTGAAAATGGAGTATTAAAATATCTTAATATTAATTTTTATATTATTATTAATACAAATCGCGGCAATGTTTGCCCCCAATTAACGCTACGATCACAGAAATACGCCATTAACCATTACCGTTTTTTCTGAAAGGTGTCATTTTGTTTTCTTTTTATCACATGAAGACCTGACATCGTTATCAAGATAGACCAACAGTCTAACACTGGATGCAATATAAACTCATGCGTCACGCGTTGCTTTAAAAACACACAAACTTCAGCTGCCTCACTCGGATTCCGTCTTTGAATTTTTCGAGTGAGAACAGCGTTTCTTAATTCATGCGTTTTGTGAACATATCGTATAAACTGGATTTATTCTGTCATTCTTGTTCTGGGAAAGATATTAAAGCAATTAATCTTCTAAATACCCCAAAGGCCATTGAAAGGCCCGCAGTTCATTGTTTCATATGACAATTATGTGAGCCAGAAAAGGTAGCAAGAACGCACAAATATCCGCACTGAATTTTCAACAACTACAGCATTATATGTTACCTCTAAAGTGTATAAAAGACCCTGTCTTTAAAGGGACGAACGTTTCTGCGAACTACTTCTTTAACTAAATAATTACGGTGTGAGACACATTTTGAGTTATGAAAGAATCTGAAATTAAGACCGATACTGAGAAATTAAATCCAAAATAAAGGTAAGTTTCGGTTTTGCTCCGGAATTAAAACGTACCTCCTGGCCTAAATATTACGCTAAATACTGTTTTTGTTTTCAGGATAAAGAGGTGACCTGCGCTTATAACACCCTAGCTCCCTAGTATTACCAGAAATAATTTGTGTCGCTCAGTGAAGCCAGCAAACTAGACAGGCTCAGCAGCGGCACGCACCTCCGACCCTCACTAAACCGGCCATCTTGAAAAACGAGTGGCGCCACCTATAGTGAATTGGAGTCGCGACGCGGAGCGACGAAAACAGGTCGCTACCGACCGGTTTTGGGCAGTCGCTCCCTGACCGATTTCTCAAGTCGCAAAACCGAGCCGCTGGACGGCGGAGCCAATCACAGTCTCGTCGGAAGTGACGCGTGCGTTTGTTTACATCCGGCACTGGTTCCCGCGGGAACTAGCGACGCGGCACGGCGGCGGTAGCTGGCACGGGGTTCTCCGCGGCTGTCAAAGACTGCAATAATACTTAAAAAACAAGCGAGCTGGTGATGATTCATGGTAATAAAACCCGAGACTCAGGAACACAGAAGGGGACGAACACAACACAACGTCTCAAACACACCTGAAGGTTTTTTTTTTTTTTTTGAAGGCATTAAAGGAGACAGTAAAAGGGAGGGAGGTGGTTTTGGGAAGGTCGGGGATAAGTAAGTACAAAACGAGCGTGTTGGTAACAGTAATTAAACATGAGGAAGTACATAGAAGGGGGGACCGACGGATAGCGGCACAAACTTTAGGGCTTTGAGATTACTTGGGGCGCATTTTGGCTCCACCGGGTGGGCTTCCGCTTACGTGTTTTCGAGGTTGGGTGATTAATGAGCACCCTGGCCTGGAAACCCAGTGACAAATGCGCGTAATCTCAAAACCCTAAGTTTGTGCCGCTATCAAATTTTTGCTCTGCTCTGCTCCTCATGTTTAATTACCTGTACCAACACTCGTTATGCCTATATCCCCGACCTTCCCTGTCTCCTTTAATGCCTTCTCAGATGTTTGGGCCGTTATGTTCGTCTATATGTTCCTGGGTTTTATTACCATCGCCAGCTCCTTGTTTAATTGCAGTCTTTGGTGAGCCGCGGAACCCCCGTGCCAGCTACGCAATCTCCCCGCGGAAGGTGCCGGATAGGCAAACGCGCGCGTCACCCGACGAGGACAACGGTCGGCATCAACATCGTTTGCGACTAATCAGTCGAAACGTGCCGCGTCGGTAGCGACCTGTTTTCGTCGCTCCGCGTCGCGAACCAATTCATAGCCGCTCAATTTTCCAGATGACATTGTGAAGTCGGCGTGCCGCTGCTGAATTTGTCTGGCGGCAACTCACTGAGCGATACAAATTTCTGGTAATACGACTAAATTATAACGCAGATTTATCTTTATCCTGAAACAAAACAGTATTCTTGATATTTAAACCAGGAAGGTATTACAATTCAGACAAAACATGAGCTTTACCTTTATTTTTCGATTTAATTTCTCAGTATCGATTTAATTTCAGATTCTTCATATCACACGTAATTAGTTAAAGAAGTAGTTCACAGAAACGTTCGTCAACCTGACAGAGTCTTTGCCCTTTAAGAGGTAACAGATAATGCTATGGTGTTAGTAGTGCGGATTATTTGTGCGTTCTTTCTGGCTCGCATAATTGTCGCCTGAGCTGAATGAACTGCGAGGCCTTTCAGCCTCAAGATTAGAAGATTAATTTGCTTTAATATCTTTCCCAAAACAAGAATGACAGAATAAATCCATTTTTATACGATATATTCACAAAACCCGCATGAACGCTGTAGTTTGCGTGAACAAAGCAACGCATTGTTTTATGGTTTATATTGCATCCAGTGTTAGACTGGTGAATATCTTGACGATGTCAGATGCTCATGTGATAAAAGAAACAAATGACACCTTTCAAAAAAGCAGTAATGAGTAATAATGACTGTGATCACTGAGGCAAACATTGCCGCGATTTGTATTAATAATAATATAAAAATTAATATTAAGATATTTTAATACTCCATTTTCAAGCTCTAAATAATTTGTGCTTATATGATCTAATTTCAAACATATTTCTTATAACAATTCGCTGTACTAATTATCATCATTAATTACTTGAGTAATTACCCAGTTATAAAATAAATAAAGTCTAAAATGACAAAACCCTAGCCAACTCATGTAAATTGTGTAACCAAAAATGGCGACTTATTTTAAAATCTCATCCCCGCCCCAGAAAAAAATAAGATTTTTTAATTGTACTTTTTTTGCATTGAATTTCCCTTATCTCAGCCTTTCCGGATGAAAATTTTCCTACCTCACTTGCGCATCTGCTCACTGCAGCACGTTTCATTAGTGACAGAAAACGAAACCGTAGTGGTACAATATTGCATATACAGGCGGAGCGCAAGCGCCAATATGTTTGCATTAGCTGCATATTCCACGCTGCGTGCGAGCGGTCTTAGATCAGGCAGCGAAAAAATGCGCGCGCCGCTGACAAACTAGCGCAAACGCACAGCACTCTCAATAAAATTACAATCCCTGCCTTCCACATTAGATTGTGGAAAATTGTTGCATTCAGAAACAGTTTGCGCGAGCCATAATCGCAGACAGTTCCCGCCCGTGCCCGCGATTTAGGGGACCTCTAAACGCGCCGCGGGAGAAGCGCAGAGACGCGAATACGCACCGAAAGCCAAGGCTGAAACAACGAGAACATTCCTACGCACCACAAATATATTTATCTTTTTTAAATGTATTTTTGTGCGTAAACATTGCACAATATTCCAGATGAGATGATTTGCAACTAAAAGATTATGAATTGTCAAGATGATGTTTTTAATCAGTATATCTGTCAACATTTGTGGCTACTGCTGCGGCGCTCGCTCGGAACTCTGTGCGATGTATCATTGTGCAGCGTCTTCTCACCGAGTCGTTTCAAACGATCCTTTCACTGGGCGTTGGCGCGAGATCGTGATCTACGCGCGATTCGGCAGAACTCCGGCCGCGTCATTACCGCGAATGCGTATAAATCAGCTGATACGCGGCGAAACCTTTACCTGTCGATCTGGCTGACCGAAGAGCTGAAGGCCTGCGCCTCGAAGCCTGATCTCCCAGGCCTGGGCATCGACGGTCAGCCACATCTCGGAATATGGCGAATGCCGAACAGAAGCTTTCGGACACAGCGCCAGCGGCGTAATGCCTACGCTGTCGATATGAAGTAGATTTCGGGAACGTGAATGGTCACGTTTTAGGCTGCAACGGCAGATTACCTTGATACGCCCGTAGCGAACGAGTACTCGGCGGCGCGGGAAAACAGCGATAATGCAAATAAATTATTAAAGTGCGGGCAGATCGCGTGACCTGTAACCGTATGTTGCGCTTTATCGGTAAACTGAAACGTATAGTCGCGATCGCTGGATTTGCTGGCGATAATCGCAAATGTGGCAATGACAAAAGAGACGCGCCAATGGCTACTTTAATTTTTGGGCTTGCGCAGAGCGTGGCGGCAATGTGGCTTTATGACGCTTTCTTTTTCTCGGGTACTTTATTACAAACGTTATAGGCAAATTATGTGCAAGGTAACTCACTTCATGACGTCGCCAGTTCGCCCGGTATTAACAGGGAAATCTTCAGCGTGTTCTGAACAGGCTGTATGTGGCAATGACGCTCTCGATACATTTGCTGCGCGATTAAAACAAATTCGGCAACACTCGTGGCCCACCAAGCCCCGGCAAACTTGTGATAAGCGGACGAATGAGACACTTCGCGCTGCTGCCGACAACAAACCGCCAGTTTCTCGCAGGCGTTAGGCGGTCGGGTCCTTCGATACAACACGTAGAGTTCCCCGTGATAATCTATCGCTTTAATCCAG
>JAZHYW010017308.1:0-92825 GCA_037355805.1 Ixodes ricinus
TTGTCTTCAGGGCCAGTATGGGCACTGCCAGGCTCGATGCACGGAAAGCTCCACCCTCCTTCACAGCGGGGGAGGCATAAGCGGGAGCGCCTCACTAGTTTTTTGTGATTGTTCCAGAAGAAGGCAAACCGCGCCGAGCGCACTTGGAGAATGAAGGGGCGCGGCGGGAGGGCTGCGCGGGCCACATGCCACAATCTTCCGCAGAAAACCGTCTGTCTGGACAAGGTACCGCCGCACAGCCATGGGGAAGTCGTAAAGACCTCAGCCTCAGCGGCCTTCTCGAGGATATCTTGTCGCAGGTTCGCCCAAGTTTCCGTAGCCACGCCGGAGGCGCAGTACGAGATTCCCAGAATGGTGAAGGACTGGGCCCGTGGCAGCAATGGAGGGCACGAGGGGGGAGGCCGGATGCAGAGAGATTTGCTTTTTTCAGGGTTCAACCGCGCGCCGGAAAGGCACGCGTACTCGTAGAAAAGCCGGATGGCCTTCACCAGGCTGTCTTTGTCGCGCAGTTGAACGTCGTCCTCAAACGCCACTACCAAAGCTCACCGGACCCAGGTAGAGCGAGTCCGCTTATGCTGGGTGTCTGTCGAGTCGAACAAGAAAGGGCTCCAAGCTGTGGATGAAAGGACCGGGGACAGCGGGCACCCCTGCCGAACTCCTCGCGTCACCGGAAAGCGCGCCACTAAGAAGACGTTCAGAACAGATCACTCATCAAGTCACTCTACAACGCTGCGAACAGCTGAGTGCTCTCGGAGGAGAAGCCAAACTTGTCGAAAACACCGAGCAGGTATTGGTGCTCGACGCGGTCGGACGCTTTGGCTTGGTCCAACGACACAGGGAGCCCGTTCGCCCGTCGGGAGCCTGTGAACCCCAGGATGTCGCGAGTGAGAGTTGTCAAAGCATGTATGCTGCCACCCGGCACCGGGCACGTCTGTCAGGCTTCACCAGCTCCGGCAGGAAAGCTTGCAGACGCGGGGCTATGGTCGCCGCGCGGAGTTTATAGTCGCTGTTCAACAACGTTATCGGGCGCCATGTCCCGGAATCGGCGTGGTCATCACCCTCCTTGGGGATGAGTACGATCCGTCCCAGCCGAAAGAATGGCGGTAAGAGGAGGTCTTCGAAGTAGACCCGCACGACAGCGGTAAAGTAGTTTCCAAGGATGTCCAGAACGTTCGGTAGAACTGCGCTGGGAGACCGTCCGGTCCTGGTGCTGAGCCGTTCTTCATCCGCTTCAAACAGCGCCACAGCTCGGTCGCGGACGGGGGCCGCCGCAGACCCGCGTCATCCTCGGCGGAGATCTTGGGGAGGACGATGAGGAGAGGGGAGTGAGGACACCGATGTGAGATCAACCGGCGCGTCTGACTGGGCCTGCGACCGGAAGTGGGCTGCGAAACGGCCATTATCAAGGCGGCCCGGCGACTCGATTCGGATGGCGTCTGCGGTCTCTCGAAGCCTTGTAGGCTTGTGCGATGGGTATAGCGCAGTACCTCTGGGTGGACCGACGGGCTCCCCTGAGCCTGCAAGACGGTAGACTCGGTGGAGTCCAACCGAAGCTATCGTTCCGAGCGTCTCTGCAGCTGGTCGAGCTACGCCCTCGCTGAAGGGTCAAGGCGCCCCTCGGCGGATGATACGGGTTCGAAAGATAGTTTCTTGCAGACGTCCTCGATGCCGTTCGGGGGGGGGGGGGGGGGTGCCGTCCTATCAGAGTGCTGAAGCCTTGCCATCGATCTTTCAGGTGGTCACAAGACACCGGCTCTGGGCGCACGCCCACTAGCTACTGCTTGACCAGGTTGCCCAACGTGCGGCGTGTGATCTCGTCGTGGAGGATCCTGCAATCCAAACGCCACGGACGCGAGGATCGTGTGACTGCAGAGTCTAAGCAAAACTTGATAGGCAGCGGACGGTGATCGTAAATCTCCTCTGGGCACGAAGGGAAGTCCACCGCAGTACTGGTCTGAAGCGCGGCGGATAGAGTGCTGGTCAAGTACAACCGGTCAATTCGACTTTCGAAGCCCTTCCTTTCCCCGTCGACTGGTGGGTGGATCGGTTCTGTAAAACCATCCGGTCCACGAGGTCGAAGTGCTCACTGCCGCTGAAGTTCACGGGCAGACCAGTTTGAGCGATTCTCACCAGGACCCCGAATGTCGGTGTAAGAGTCCAGGACGCAATTGAAGTCGACGACCAAGAAGCACGGGCCCGCCTCGAGTAGATGTACGTCTAGGCTGTGGAAGTAGTCGTGCTGGGAAGGTCTATACAGTCAGCGCCTAGACAGTGACGAGGCGAAATTTCCGTTCGCCAAATAAAGTCAAAACGAACAGTCCTTCTCTCCGTATCAAAAAGATAAGTGGCGTTGCGTAGCAGGCTGCGATTGCAGATAACCACGCCCACGCCGTCGCGTGGCGCGGCGCGTCAGAAAAGAAGGCTGCCACAGAAAACCGGCCTTTGAAATCTGCGACGTCACCGAAGCGGGCAAAGTTGATGTCTTGCAGCACAGAAGGTCGCAGTTCTGCGTCCTCGCGAAGTGCAATACTTCCAGTTTGCTTCGCTGGTTTCGACTGCCCGCACATTCAGTGATAATGCGGGAAGGGTGGCTACAATCAAATAAAGAGGAAGGGGGTCGCCGGCGAGCAGCTTAGAAAGAGGAGCTTTGGACGATGCCATAGAAGGGTCCCGACGCGAGGAGGACGACTTGACGCGGTTTTTTCGGGCACGTGGCACGTCGGACCCCACTGTCAGGTGAGCGGAACCGTTGCTCACGAGGGGATGCTTCAAGTCCTCGTGCGGTGGTCGGCTCAAGTCGGAGTTGGCTGGATCAGTGGTGGTCGTGTCCATACTGTCGGTCGGTGTCGCTGCGGGGCCACCTCGAGCGGGGTTCTCGTCGATGACGGGGCTGTCGCTGTCGCTGGAGACCTCGCAATCACCCGACGCTGGGCTTCACGCTGCATAAGCGGTGTCGCCGACAACAACCGCGGCGGCTCGGACGAAGTTCGTCGCTTCGGCTGGAGTCACCCCTAAGCCGGTCGGGCTTGGCTCAGGTTGCGCGAACGGGGCGGCGATGGAGGAAGCGGCACGCGGTCACGCGGGCGTCAGGTGGCGACGGAGGGGCGACAAGGAACACGGGTAGTAGGGCTGGAGCGTCGGGGCCGATTGGAGAGGTCGCGTTTCCTGGGTCCAGGGCCGGGAAATCGGTGCCGTACTTTCCGACGACCAGGGAGGAGTAGCTCCTCTTGGCCGTGCAGACTACAGCCGCGTAGGTTCCACCACAGCGTCTACAGTTGGCAGTCCAGCCCTCAGTGGGGTTCCCGAAGACACCGCAGCGGTCGCAGTAGCCCGCCGTACACTGTGCCCGGACGTGGCCCTCCTGCCTGCAGCGTCGGCATACGCGCTTCAGGCCGCGGGATTCCAAGATAGCACGATGACCGGCGACGCGCAGGAAGTTGACAGGAGGTTAGTCTCATTCATCTCTATGTGGATGAAGCGGGGTCCTCTTTTCACAGAACACCGTTCGGTTGTAGGTCGCGTAGGAGACGTCGACGACTTTGCCGTATGGGGCCAGGGCTTGGACGAGCTGTTCTTTGCACACAAACGTCGGAAAAAAGAGGCAGGTCACATTCGTCACCTGCGGACCCGCTGGCACGATGGGGACTGACTGGTTGGCGATGGAGATGCTGCCGGCTTGGCGAAGCTTGAGGGCGGCGGCACGGGTGCTGACGACGACCAGGAAAGTTCTTACTTCCTAGGTGCTGCGCTGAGCAAATTTTCGGGCAGCCCCACAACTGCGGACACCCCCCTGGGTCAAGAGGCCGTCCATCAAAGGCCATTGTACAGCCGCCTGGTGCCGCGCTTATGCAGAAGATGGCGTAGATATGGCCGCCGCGGCGGTCAGCACCTTTGCCGGCATCGACGAGAATTTTGAAAGTGAAATGACGGGCCCTTCGGCTCGATAAGAGGCTTGCATCAGGGGCGACTTCGAACCACAACTCAAATCTTTGCAACCAGTGGAATCGGCGGAAATCAATGATCTCATCAGGGAGACTGAAGGAACACCGTTCCCATCCTGTCATCTCGAGCACTTGGGGGATTCATAACGGCTACAGTTTACATCAAGCGCTGGGATTGACGGTCTCGTGAGCTTCTTTGATATGCCTGGCCGGGATCCGGCCACCTCGTCGAAAGCCAACTCCGCCGATGGCCAACCGGTTGATTTGCACAATTCAAAATCGAACTGGGCAATTCGTGTACATGGGCAATTCGTCGAAGGGCAACTCGTCAGGCAAGGGGATAATTAAAAGGACTCGTGTGGCGATGTCAAGAATGGAGTCGAACCGAGTGCCTGGCCCCATCTTTCATCTTTTGACTCAAATTTTTGTCTGCGCAATTGGACTAGGTACAGCGTTAAATTACAAGATTGAAAGAAAAATCACGAGGGCAAGACGGCAGACGAAAACATTTCGAAAAGTCGAAAAACGTGTCTTCAGGATCGCTCATTTCCTGTCACCTTTCTTTATTACTTCATTACCGGAACGAAACGAGAACTGACGTAACCAACCTTACCAGGTGGTCAGTTCGGGAACTTGGGCTGCATTCACCGAGGAGCGCGGCCGCTGCAGCAGCGGACGAAGATAGTCGCTGCAGCGGCCGACGAGATGGGCTCTTTCCGCGTACCACCGCTGCTCTCGCATCGATTGCATGGTCCCTCTGGGTAAAAGCCCCTCGTAGCGCTTGCGCTTGTCGTGCGCAAATTTTATTAAGGGGCCTTACTGCCGTGGGCTCCGGTAAAATCCGCTGCGAATCGTCCGCTAGCGATAGGTTTAGAATGATGAACTAATAATCTCGAACTGTAAATTCACCTTTTTAAACGTTCTGATCATCGTTTCTTTACTCTGAAAAAAAGAAGAAAACTTCGTTATTATTTGGTTTAAACATTCATAATTTGAATGCAAAGTGTGTATATCACTTATTTGAATCCCTTAACAATAGGTATTGTGGACATCAGTTTTGGTTTTGGTTTTGTGACGTTATCTTAACTGGGGTTTGTTAGGTGTACCTTGCAGCACCGGACAACTAAGTTCGGCTCAATGACTGTTTGGAGATGCCAGAGATCGTCGCCCCAATGACAGTTGGGAGCGCTCAAGTGACTAGGGTACAACAGATTTAGTTACAGGGGTGCTCTCAACGATCATTCAGCCAACGATCATTGGAATCTCCCAACTGTCATTGAGCCGAACTAAGTTGTCCAGTACACGTATGGAAATCTGATATCTGAGGCATATCTGACCATATCAAACATTATATGATTATATACGGCATATAAATAGCTTTATCTGACGTATATACAGCCTTATCTGGCGAATATAAAGCCTTATCTGGAATATATACAGCTTTATCTCGCCTATATAGAGCCTTACCTGAGGTATGTACTTCGTTATCTGAAGTATATATACAGCCTTATATGGCGGCCGGTTTTCAATATATAAAAAGTAAAAAACAAATAATAATAATAAAAAGTTCCTCGATAGCAAACTGTAAATGACTTATTGTTCGGTAGCTAAATAAGAGGAAAAATAATCTCAAACTTCAGCTTTGGCAAGCTTAAAGGGGCCCTGCAATCATAATTAAGCGTCTACCTTTTTTGCGGTTTCCACGTCCCTTGGGGTTCGGGCAAGCCAGCGGGCACGGAGAAAGTACCTAAATATCAGTGCGTCATATTTTAACGTGACGACGCGGAAACTTCCTCCACCGACGGGGGCGACCCGTGGTACCGAAAGCGCGCGTATTGTGACGTCTTAGGTCCTGGCCTTACTACTGGTCAGAGCCGCTAAAAGCTTCTTTTTAGTCGAAATACAAAATATAAGTGGCGCGAACCGTTTCAATTATTTATAAAAGTAGTTTTTGTTCAGTATTTTAGATCAGAAAGGAAACAAATGCAGTTTATAAAGTACGGAAACAAGAAATGATCTGTCGACATAACCGCCACCAAGCGGTGGAAAAGGCGGCGCATACTAGAAAGGAGTAGTGGGATCAGGCGCCGACACGGAAAGGTCCCAGATGTACGCGGCGGCGCTGCGGCCGTAGGGACCGAAGGACCGGACCGGCTCTGAGCGTTCCCAGGGCCTTCGGTGAGCAGCTTTGTCTGGCGGTTTAGCCGTTTCGCGGTATGGCAGCGCGAAGTGGCTCCCATTCTGAACTGATCTTTACCCCGCGTATGCTGTCGTTTGTGGCCAATGAAGTGTCATGCCGAATTTGTATTTAATCGCGCAGCAAATGCAATGCGAGCCGCTCTAGCTGCCCGCTACATACACCCTATCCCGATGATGATGATGATGATGATGGTTTGCGGCTCTTCCCTTTTGAATCGGGCGGTCCCGTAGAGTTTGGGACCTAGCCAGTGGGGATTCCGTTATCCCCGTTGGTGAACTAGCATCCACCAGTTCTCTAATCTTCGCTTCGTGGCTTCCACCCGCTCACGCCACCCTCCGTTGGTTATAGGTGTAGCGTCGGCGTTCTTGTTGCCGTTAGTCCCACCCGCAGAGTCTGCCACTGAGCTGGAAGCAGACCCAAAGCCGAGTGGCTCTGCCAGTGCGAGCTCCCGGGTTGCCTGTCCACACTCCGCTGGTTGAACTGGTTGCAGACCGGTGCACGACAGCACAAGGTGTTCAATTGTCTCATCCGCCTAACCACACACACGGCATGGTGCAGATTCCACCGTCTGGTCGAAGCGACGGCGATACACCTGCGTTCGCAGCCCTCCTGCGCGTGACTCAAAGAGGAGCCGGCTGCCCAGGCTGTTGTCGTATAGTCTAGTCTCTGCCGCAATTTCGTGCTTATATCGATGGTACATATATAGCGTCGACTTGGACTTCGCCGTTTCTGCCCACCGAGCTGCCTCCTCCTCTCTCACCCTGTTTCGTATCTCCACTTCCCACTTCCTGTCTGATGTAATAGTTACAGGGGTTGAAAAGAAGCCGTATTTCTTCTCTAACTGATACAGCCGCTTCCTCCAGCCAGTCTGCACTCCTGTGAGATACGTGTAGACGAAGAGTCTCTTGGCCCACCGGGCGCGGTCCATGAGACGGAGACGGCTGTCGTAGGTTATCTTACTGGTCGCCTCCCTGGCCTCAAACGACGACCACCCAAGATCTCCCTGGACTGCTTCGATGGCCACCATTCCGTGACAACCCAGAGCCTGCCTCCCGACCTCTCGTTGACGACGTTCCATGACTTCCCGCACTGTGCCAGGGACACAAAGAACCGCGTTGGCGAAGGTTAGTCCAGGCACCAAAACCGCCTTCCAGAGTTCGCGAGTCACCAGAAAACGATTGCAACTCCAAAGATTACGTTTTCGGAGTACATCCGTACCTCGCACGGCTGCCTATCGGAGGTGAGCATAATGATCGGACAAGTACTCCGGCTTGTTGGTCAGTACAACTCCCAGGTATTTGTACGCCTCCTGTACCTGTGCTTGCTCGCCGTTCAGCACCAGACTGTTTAATTTAGCCTCCTCGGATCCGGCTAATTGAAGGACTGCCGACTTTTTGGCGTTGAAACGAAGGCCCAACGTAGCCGCCTCCGTCTCACATATACATATTAGACGCTGCAGGTCCTCCACCGTTTCCGCCGTCAATACAATATCGTCCGCATAGGTGAGGCCCGGCAGCATCCACTTCACCTCTGCGCCTCCTTCCATGTGTGTCAGTGAAAAACCCACCTCCGACTGGATCAGGCGTTCCTCCAACCCTGACACATACAGAATATAAAGAAGCGGGGAGAGTAGGCATCCCTGTCGGAGACCCCTCGTCACTGTGACTTGCTCTGAGTCGACCCCCTTCAGTTGCGGCATTACTGTATTGCGTGAGTATAGGCGCCGTATGACAGCTAGCCACCGAAGAGGATGGTGGAGCTCCTCCAAACGTCGCACGAGTTGCGCGTGCGGCACGCTATCATATGCTTTTGCCACATCTAGAAAGCAGCACAGCAGTCTTCTTCCCTGTTTTCGGGCAATTTCAATACACTACGTGAGGGTGAACAGGTTGTCTTCCAACCTTCGACCCCTCCGAAATCCGCCCTGAAGTTCGGTGAGCAGTTTGTTCTCTTCTGCCCATGCTGCCATATGTTCCTTGATAATGTGGGCGAAGGTCCGGAGTCATACCGTAGGAGTGTCACGCGGTCAGGGGCCGATAATCCTTGAGGAACTGCTTGTCGCCCCCTCTCTTCGGGATCAGAACCACGCGGCCGACCCTCCAGTCTTGGGGCACAGGTTCCTCTCCCCTTAAGATTGCTCCAAAGATATCCGCCAGCTGCTCCACTGCATCTTTTCCCAAGGACTTGAGAACGCTCGACGGGACCCCGTCCAATCCCTGGGAGGTAGACCCTTTCAAGCGTGCCAGTGCACGCACAACCATCACTCGGCCGATGTCACCCTCTTGGTTGGAGTCCGATTGATCCGGGGCAAGTCGGCCTTCTTGTGGTGTGGACACCTCCTCAGGAGAAAATGTCTCCGTCAGGTACTTGGTGAGGTGGGTTCCAAGGTCTTCTGTCGGATTCCCCGTGCTCTCGTCAATTATGGTAACATCTTGGTCCTTTCCCTCCAGCGATCCAAGGTACTTCCAGAACTTTCTCGCTGCGTCCCTTCCGCTAGATCTAATATCTCGGACGGTCTCCAGATCCGCTGTTCTCATCTTCTCTTGGGTTACTCGTTTAGCATAGCCCTTGCAGTCGTGGTATATGGTCCATCTTCTAGCAACCTCACTCTCAGATTCAGTTCGGAGCGATTGTCGATGTTCCCTGTTGGCTTTCTGTCTAGCCAGTATAGCTTCTTTAACCTCTCTGTCCCACCACCTCTTCCTCACTCTCCGTCCACTGGGCTGCCTGGATGCATGTTGCTTGATGAGACGCTTGAGCTCTGTGATGTACTGTCTGTAACCGGACGCTTGTATCCTTATGTTGCTTTTTTCAAATTTCTCCGTAACCCTTTCCACCTGCTTCTGAGCCAAATGCGTTCGTCTCTTGTACTGAGGACGGGTTTTCGCATTTGTCCAAGTGTTTTTACTGAAGTCCAGTCGCAGGCGATTGTGGTCGCTGCCGACGCTGTGCTCGCCTTCCTCGTCGATGGAAAGACCAACTAGGCTTTTACCAAGGCGCGAAGACACCAAAGCGTAATCTATGCAGGTTCTGCTCCCTCGGGCACACCACGTGTATTGACCCTTGCATGATGCCCGTAAGTTAACTAGTTCAAGTTGAAACTCATCTGCTAGATTCAGTAGCCGACGCCCGTTAGCGTCTTCCCATCCGTCAAGTTCGTGGAGATGGCCGTTAAAGTCCCCCATGATTAAGACACTCCTGCCTTTCTCCAGTGCCTTAATATCTTTGGCGACACACGCCATAGTAGCTACGTTCTCCTCGTCGCGCGCACTCCCCACCGAGAGATAGACAATGCACACAGACACTTGGGTTTGCAGCAACTCTCCTTCCACCCAGATGTGATCTCTGCACTCGTCGAGCGTCCTGAGCCACACTGTCGTGTCCCGCCATAGAACCCCAACACCACCACCTCTTCGTTGACCCTCTCGGCGGTTGCACCCAGCCCAGTGCCAACCCGGGTGCACCGGGGGCTCCTCTAGGTCTCTGAGGTGCGTTTCGGCCACCCCAAAGATGGCCATTCCTTCAGACTCCAACTGGGTAAAGAGTTCCTCCCACTTTTGCTCCCGTCGTGCTCCTTGCAGGTTGAGAAACCCTACTGTCACTGTCATGCTCCTGTGATGCTTCTTCCGTTTCCTCCTCGCGGCTCCACGTTTCAGTCCACCTTTGTTGGAGCCGCGTTGCCGCTGTGCTAATTCATGGGTCCATGAATCCCGAACACGCTTTAGTGGCGCCCTCTCGCGCCGTCGACACGGAGTACGGCAGCCGTGAGCGCTCGCTCAGCTCACTACCCCTCGTCTAGTTCACGGCCACTCAAGCAACCAAGGACGTCATGAAGGAGGTTATTTTTTGCTTGTTTTTGTCATTTTAATTTGCCTATAACTTTTAAAATAAAGTGAAATTCGAGAAAAGAAAAGTGTCATTAAGTTACTACGTTCAGTGCGCTCAGGTTTGGTGCAAATTAAAAATTAGTAAAAAAGTCATCGCAGGGCCCCTTTAAGTTTGGGATTATTTGTGCTAATTTTTTCGAAGATGTAGCTTAATTATTTAGAAATGTTAACATTAGATAATTTGCTAAATTTCTCAAATGCCCCGGCCCGTACTAAGAGGAATCATGGGAACGGTGTTTCTTCAGCTGTTCAGAAACATTTATTCCACAAAAAAGAACGCTCTCAGCACGCAACAAACATATTCAAGAGTCTCGCGGGGGACTGATCTGTAGCATCAACTAGAGTTTAAGGCCCATCTAACAGTAAAAAGTTGATTATGACGTGACCACCCACCACACAGAGGTAGCGGCACGGCCATTGGCGGAGGAACTCTTGTTCACAAAGGGAGAACCGCTGGTCGTCCAGGTAGGCGGGGAGTTCTTTTCAGATGTTCCACAACAGCGGCCACAACGCGCAGCGTCGTTGTCATTGGGTCGTCGCGGCGAAACGGTTCCGCCACGGCACCCACTCATATTGCCAAGCAGCAGCGCAAAGCGCCCCGCGGGTAGCGGCCTCTTATGACGTAGACGTCCACCCCAAGACCGCGAAACGACCAAGGCAGCACACCGTATTGGGCCAACATTGGATTTGATGTGGCAAAGAATGGCCCAACAATGGCCCGATGAGCCATTTGTTTCCCAATATTGGAATCACATTGGACAATAATGGACTATCAAAGCCAATGGTTTTCCAATATTGGTAATACGTTGGCATAGGCTGGTCAACATTGGACTGTCAAAGCCAATAGCTTTCCAATATTGGAAATACGCCGGCATAAGCTGTCCAATATTGGACTGTCGGAGCCACTGGCTTTCTGATATTGGCTTTACGCCGGCATAAGCTGTCCAATATTGGACTGTCAAAGCCAATAGCTTTCCAATATTGGATATCGCCGGCATAACCTGTACAATATTGGACTGTCAGAGCCAATGGCTTTCCGATATTGAATATACGCTGGCTTAAGCTGGTGAATATTAAACTGTCAAAGCCAAGAGTTTTCCAATATTGGTGATGTCATGGTATAGGCTGGTCAATATTGCACTGCCATAGCCAATGGCTTATCGATATTTGTGTCGCCTAGGCTATAAACCCGCGACCCTTTTTTTTTGCATTGCAGAGGTAGGAAAGTGGAAAAGAGTCATTCACGCGCTCGCTCGGAGCGAGAATTTTATTTAGCCAACTTCATGGGGCGTACGTCGCCGGTGCTTTATAACCGCGATTACAAATACGTCCTTAGCTGCCTATAGGATTATTGCAGTTTGTTTGCCGGCTGCTCTTCTTTCGCATTGCCTTACCTCGGCGTTGAAAACTTAATTCCGTTTTTTAGATTTAATTATTTTTGTCTTTTCTAGTGTATTTTGTATGCATATGCATTACGTAGCGTTAACGTCTTCTACTTTGTCCGTGCCCCTGCCATGTTTGTATTTCTTTCTGCGTGCTCTATTTTTTTATATTTAATGTTTCTGTGCATATTTGTCATTGACGACGCAGGTGTCGACAAACATAAAGCCGCCGCTTACGCCGCCAACCGAAGTGACTTCTACTCTCAGTTTTACGAGAGTCTATCGCGCTAGAAAGTCGTCTATTGGACTCGAATGAAGTCTCGAGAGGGCTGCTTCGACTGCCAGTGCACATGTCATCAGTGTAGGCAGAAGAACGACGTAGCAATCGCGACGCGAGAGCATACTGCGCCTCCATCTGGTCGGCCGCGCTCGCTCTGCGGAAATGTTAGCGAGGTACTCTCGAGCCCCGTTAGCTTACTGAAGTTGGAAGACGCTACTTTGTCGTCGCGAATCCTTTGCCCTTCGAACGGTTGCGAAGCCGTTGCGCCCGGCGTATCCTACGCAGCATCTTTCCGAAATTGTTCGCGCAGCATCGCAACCGATTCATCGTGTGTTGAAAGTCGAACGATGTGCTGTCCGTGGTGTCTTTTATGCGTAACTCTTTCGTAAAAAAAATTTGAAGTTTAAAAACGCGAACCTAACAGTGTACAAATAATTTTAAATTTATTGATAAAAAAATATATATATATATTTATTTAGTTATTTGTGGACATCGTGCGCAAAAAAATAGTCGCGCTTAGTTCTTCATTCTAAATTTTAATGTGAGTTATACGACGTAAAACATTGTCTTCAAACTTGCCCCGTTTAGAATCACTTTTGGGCTGGACAGCTTATTTAGGAATTCAAAATCTGGCCTTCAGAGAGCTGTCCTGTTCAATCGGTATTGGCAGCAGGGTAGACGCTATGCGTGTTTTAGGCCAATTCTGTCTCCGGTTAGGGTCACGTGACTACAGTCTCGAAGCTAGTGATAAGGCAGAGCACGGAACCTGACTAAAAGCCCAAGGCCACGCATAACATCCACTGCACTATCAACCTTGGGTACAAGTGACTAATCCTCTGGTTGGGTTCATTGTTGAGATGGGCCTGAAGATTAGCCTTTGTAAGCGCACCCCCCGTTCTGGGCTGCTTTCTTTCTACTCCTTCTCTCATTTTCTCCCTCTCCCTAAGCTGAAGGCGTGGTAGACGGTGCGTACTCGCCGGACCAATGAGGCGTACACTTTTTATCGCTTGAATCCGCTCTCTGTGCGCGGGTAACGGCAGAAGCGTGATCACGTGGTTTGACGGATGACGCATTAGCCGTTTGCAAACCCGGAATGCCTGCGAAGACCGGACCTAGCTTCGCGGGTGATACGGCCTGCGGGCCTGCTGTGGATTTCGCTTCTGCGGTAAATGTGGTAAATCTAGTTCTAGAGTTCCGATCACCAGCAGCGCATTTCGTCTTAGTGCCAAGTGCGATCTTCAACATATGCGGATTGCCAAGACCATGGATATTCTTTCGGCAGCGCCTACACACCGGTGATCTTCCTTTGTTGTGGGCATACATGTGACCACTAGCTTCGACGGACCGAAGACACAACTGACCGCCTTCTCTTCCATGTGAGTGACAAGGAGAACTTCTCCTGACCATTGGGGATAGGTATTCTTGCTACGCAATGTACGTTTTGTCCCTATCCGATGAGTTTGAACCGTGTCGAACTCTGTGCCAGGAATCTCCGACGAGTTCAACGTGTAATCCAGAGCGATCGGCCCGAAAGGCCCTGTACAGCGCTATTTGCAAGTGCTTTTTATTCTAATAGACCGTGAGAGACGTTCTGATTGGTTATTTTTGTGTTCGAAGTCATTTTTATTTATTTATTTTTTGTTAAAATATGGCTGTCTTCTTAGCGGTAGATGTGTGCTGTAGTAAAAAGTCCTCCCGGTATTTCCAAGCCGAATACCACAGCGTTGTGTAGTCCTTATTTGCCAAGGTTTGGCTTGTTGGGTGCGAGTGGAGTGTCAGTTATGTCACCGCGCTCTGCGAGTGTAATTGCCAGTAATTGTCTCTACACGACAAGCTATTTTATCTGCGCGATTTATTTTAAACTCTTGATTGATTCAAGCATCAAGCTCTGTTCAACTGTCATGTTGTTACGTATACCGGGGTATTTATTGAATTGTTAATTTAGTAGTGCGTTTGACACTGGTGAGCTGAAGAGGCAGGCCAGCGGTTGCATTTATAAATTGTAAATATTATGGAGGCAATATGGGTGCAACAATAACTACATATTTCCGTTCCGCAAATACCGTAAATCTTAAAAACGTTTTTTTTTTTTTTCAAATCAACGTAGAAATATTGGTGTGAACTTAAATGGCGAGATTGTAATTCTTAAGACTTCTTAAAGCTAGATGAAAGGTTGAGGGACGCCATGATGTTGCAAGAGTAGAGTTAAGCAATTTATGAAATAACATTCGTACTATTTGATTAATTTTTTAAACCACTATCAATATTTTAATCTAGATCGATCAAGCTCTGAGTAAGGACAAGTCGGACGAACAAAACAATAGTAAACGCCTGGGCCGTCTTTCTAGAAACAGCGTCTCAGCTGAGACGGGGGAAAGAAAGCACTGTCAAAGCCAGCGTACGAGCTGAACGGGACTCAAACATCGACTCAAGACGCTCGCGCGTCCCATTCGTTACAGTGCATTCCTTCACCCAGTCTAAGCTGAGACACTGATTCCACCAAGCCGGCCCCGGCGTATTACCTGCGCATCTATTTATTTTAGAAGGCAGTACTAAGTTTTTTTACATACAAAATAACGAAAAATAATTCACTGGAAAAGAAAGTTTATAATATGGAAAAGTAAACACAAAAAAGTCGGTAGGCCTTTCCGAGATTTTATACTTGCAGAGCAACTGAGCCGATTAATCGAATGGTTAATTAAAGGGCGGCGATTAATAATGAAGCTATGTTTTATTTTGATATTCATTATTGACAAGCGTAAGAGAGAACTGAGAGCCTCTGAAACCCTTCACCTGAATCCGAACCACCGCTTCTGTCTCTTTCAGAATCCTGTGGCCAGGCCCCTGCGTGGAATCCCTTTGCCCAGCTCTTCACCCAGCCCTCTGCCCTGTCCACTACCGAGCGTGCCGCCGAGTCTGCCTAGGCCCCCCTGGTTGCACAATTTTTTTAAATCTTTTTATTCGATTTAAATAAATTATGAACTATCAAACGTTATGAACAATTCATTTGCATGCTTTATTGATTTCTAAAGTGTCCAAATGTGGTAAAATTGCTGCATTTATTAGATTTTAGTATCAGAAAGAAAACAGTGCTTGAGGAAAAAGGGCAAGGGACTTGCTTGGTTCTCTGCACTCTTTTTGTGACACTGGTTAGAACACTGACTGAAAAATGGCATCCAATAATGTCATAGACAATGGATGCAAAAAATAGCCAGTGTATTAAACTGGATGCCAATATTGGAATAGCCAATATTTAAGCCAATGTTGGAAGAGCCAGTGTGTAAGGCGCTGGATGCCAATGTTGGTTCAGCCAACGGTGAAACCTCTATGCCAATATTGGATAAAAAAGCGCAAACCACGTTGGTCCAACGTGGGCTAGAACGTTGGCAAACCAGTGGTCCAACATTGGCACCAATGTTGGACCACCATTGGATCGGGTGGCGTTTTCGAAAATGCCAACGTCAGACCAATATTGGAACCATTTTTTGCCAACATTGGTCCAACGGGGGTCCAACAATGGTGTGCTGCCTGGGGAGCGCTGTATTATGCGCCATAGGTCCCTCGCCGGTACACACTCTCTCACGACGTGCGCGTTTGTTTCTGTTGCACCAGAATCGACGCACAGTGCGTCCTGTACCACGCCCCAGCGGTATAGCCTGTCTTTTGTTGGGAGGACAGCCCGACCCTTTAACCATTCAAAGTCGCGCACGTAGTCACGGGTACGACTGCACCGCGCCAGGCGGTGGTGCGGGTTGGTCTGCTCAACTAGCCGTTCAACAAGCCTAGATGCCGAGGCCTCGAGTATTTCCTCTCGTGACACGTGGACGCTGAGCTTGTCGAAGAGATCCGCGGTGGACTTTTAAAATGCGGAGGTTGTCTCCGCGGGGTGCCGAAGAGGACTTGGAAGAGCCTCCCAAGAGACGGTTATTGGCGCCGAGGAAGTACAGGGTGTCACAAAAGAAAATTTACACGGTCTTTTTTATCGTAAAAATAAACTAGGCATCGCCGAAAGCTCATTCTCCACCCAAAGGAAGAGCTAGAGGTCACAACCAGATGCCAAAGTTTCAGCTCGATCCCATAACTTAATAAAAAGTTATAAGTGATTTTCTGAAAATTCAAATGGGGAAAATGGAGCCCATTTTTGCCCGTTTTCGGTTTCTGGTGCCATAGAGCCCCATGTGTTTGAAAACTCCATCGGCCGCCATTTTCCCATTGAAATTTTCAGAAAATGATTTATAACTTTTGATTAAGTTATCGGATCAGGCTGAAACTTTGGCATCTGGTTGTGACCTCTAGCTCTTCCTTTGGGCGGAGAATGAGCGTTCGGCGATGCCTAGTTTATTTTTGCGGTAAAAAAGACCTTGTAAATTTTCTTTTGTGACACCCTGTAGAGTGTGAGTGGCCGTGCTGTTTTGTCGTGGTCGTCAAAGATTGCCAGCGTTGTCTTCAGGGCCAGTATGGGCACTGCCAGCTCGATGCACGGAAAGCTCCACCCTCCTTCACAGCGGGGGAGGCATAAGCGGGAGCGCCTCACTAGTTTTTGTGATTGTTCCAGAAGAAGGCAAACCGCGCCGAGCGCACTTGGAGAATGAAGGGGCGCGGCGGGAGGGCTGCGCGGGCCACATGCCACAATCTTCCGCAGAAAACCGTCTGTCTGGACAAGGTACCGCCGCACAGCCATGGGGAAGTCGTAAAGACCAGCCTCAGCGGCCTTCTCGAGGATATCTTGTCGCAGGTTCGCCCAAGTTTCCGTAGCCACGCCGGAGGCGCAGTACGAGATTCCCAGAATGGTGAAGGACTGGGCCCGTGGCAGCAATGGAGGGCACGAGGGGGAGGCCGGATGCAGAGAGATTTGCTTTTTTCAGGGTTCAACCGCGCGCCGGAAAGGCACGCGTACTCGTAGAAAAGCCGGATGGCCTTCACCAGGCTGTCTTTGTCGCGCAGTTGAACGTCGTCCTCAAACGCCACTACCAAAGCTCACCGGACCCAGGTAGAGCGAGTCCGCTTATGCTGGGTGTCTGTCGAGTCGAACAAGAAAGGGCTCCAAGCTGTGGATGAAAGGACCGGGGACAGCGGGCACCCCTGCCGAACTCCTCGCGTCACCGGAAAGCGCGCCACTAAGAAGACGTTCAGAACAGATCACTCATCAAGTCACTCTACAACGCTGCGAACAGCTGAGTGCTCTCGGAGGAGAAGCCAAACTTGTCGAAAACACCGAGCAGGTATTGGTGCTCGACGCGGTCGGACGCTTTGGCTTGGTCCAACGACACAGGGAGCCCGTTCGCCCGTCGGGAGCCTGTGAACCCCAGGATGTCGCGAGTGAGAGTTGTCAAAGTATGTATGCTGCCACCCGGCACCGGGCACGTCTGTCAGGCTTCACCAGCTCCGGCAGGAAAGCTTGCAGACGCGGGGCTATGGTCGCCGCGCGGAGTTTATAGTCGCTGTTCAACAACGTTATCGGGCGCCATGTCCCGGAATCGGCGTGGTCATCACCCTCCTTGGGGATGAGTACGATCCGTCCCAGCCGAAAGAATGGCGGTAAGAGGAGGTCTTCGAAGTAGACCCGCACGACAGCGGTAAAGTAGTTTCCAAGGATGTCCAGAACGTTCGGTAGAACTGCGCTGGGAGACCGTCCGGTCCTGGTGCTGAGCCGTTCTTCATCCGCTTCAAACAGCGCCACAGCTCGGTCGCGGACGGGGGCCGCCGCAGACCCGCGTCATCCTCGGCGGAGATCTTGGGGAGGACGATGAGGAGAGGAGTGAGGACACCGATGTGAGATCAACCGGCGCGTCTGACTGGGCCTGCGACCGGAAGTGGGCTGCGAAACGGCCATTATCAAGGCGGCCCGGCGACTTCGATTCGGATGGCGTCTGCGGTCTCTCGAAGCCTTGTAGGCTTGTGCGATGGGTATAGCGCAGTACCTCTGGGTGGACCGACGGGCTCCCTGAGCCTGCAAGACGGTAGACTCGGTGGAGTCCAACCGAAGCTATCGTTCCGAGCGTCTCTGCAGCTGGTCGAGCTACGCCCTCATGAAGGGGTCAAGGCGCCCCTCGGCGGATGATACGGGTTCGAAAGATAGTTTCTTGCAGACGTCCTCGATGCCGTTCGGGGGGGGGGGGTGCCGTCCTATCAGAGTGCTGAAGCCTTGCCATCGATCTTTCAGGTGGTCACAAGACACCGGCTCTGGGCGCACGCCCACTAGCTACTGCATGACCAGGTTGCCCAACGTGCGGCGTGTGATCTCGTCGTGGAGGATCCTGCAATCCAAACGCCACGGACGCGAGGATCGTGTGACTGCAGAGTCTAAGCAAAACTTGATAGGCAGCGGACGGTAATCGTAAATCTCCTCTGGGCACGAAGGGAAGTCCACCGCAGTACTGGTCTGAAGCGCGGCGGATAGAGTGCTGGTCAAGTACAACCGGTCAATTCGACTTTCCGAAGCCCTTCCTTTCCCCGTCGACTGGTGGGTGGATCAGTTCTGTAAAAACCATCCGTCCACGAGGTCGAAGTGCTTCACAAGCCGCTGAAGTTCACGGGCAGACCAGTTTGAGCGATTCTCACCAGGACCCCGAATGTCGGTGTAAGAGTCCAGGACGCAATTGAAGTCGACGACCAAGAAGCACGGGCCCGCCTCGAGTAGATGTACGTCTAGGCTGTGGAAGTAGTCGTGCTGGAAGGTCTATACAGTCAGCGCCTAGACAGTGACGAGGCGAAATTTCCGTTCGCCAAATAAAGTCAAAACGAACAGTCCTTCTCTCCGTATCAAAAAGATAAGTGGCGTTGCGTAGCAGGCTGCGATTGCAGATAACCACGCCCACGCCGTCGCGTGGCGCGGCGCGTCAGAAAAGAAGGCTGCCACAGAAAACCGGCCTTTGAAATCTGCGACGTCACCGAAGCGGGCAAAGTTGATGTCTTGCAAGCACAGAAGGTCGCAGTTCTGCGTCCTCGCGAAGTGCAATACTTCAGTTTGCTTCGCTGGGTTTCGACTGCCCCGCACATTCAGTGATAATACGGGAAGGGTGGCTACAATCAAATAAAGAGGGAAGGGGGGGGGGGGGGTCGCCGGCGAGCAGCTTAGAAAGAGGAGCTTTTGGACGATGGCATAGAAGGGTCCCGACGCGAGGAGGACGACTTGCGCGGTTTTTTCGGCGCACGTGGCACGTCGGACCCCACTGTCAGGTGAGCGGGAACCGTTGCTCACGAGGGGATGCTTCAAGTCCTCGTGCGGTGGTCGGCTCAAGTCGGAGTTGGCTGGATCAGTGGTGGTCGTGTCCATACTGTCGGTCGGTGTCGCTGCAGGGCCACCTCGAGCGGGGTTCTCGTCGATGACGGGGCTGTCGCTGTCGCTGGAGACCTCGCAATCACCCGACGCTGGGCTTCACGCTGCATAAGCGGTGTCGCCGACAACAACCGCGGCGGCTCGGACGAAGTTCGTCGCTTCGGCTGGAGTCGCCCCTAAGCCGGTCGGGCTTGGCTCAGGTTGCGCGAATGGGGGCGGCGATGGAGGAAGCGGGGCGCGGCCACGGCTGCGGCGTCAGGTGGCGACGGAGGGGCGACAAGGAACACGGGTAGTACGGCTGGAGCGTCGGGGCCGATTGGAGAGGTCGCGTTTCCTGGGTCCAGGGCCGGGAAATCGGTGCCGTACTTTCCGACGACCAGGGAGGAGTAGCTCCTCTTGGCCGTGCAGACTACAGCCGCGTAGGTTCCACCACAGCGTCTACAGTTGGCAGTCCAGCCCTCAGTGGGGTTCCCGAAGACACCGCAGCGGTCGCAGTAGCCCGCCGTACACTGTGCCCGGACGTGGCCCTCCTGCCTGCAGCGTCGGCATACGCGCTTCAGGCCGCGGGATTCCAAGATAGCACGATGACCGGCGACGCGCAGGAAGTTGGACAGGAGGTTAGTCTCATTCATCTCTATGTGGATGAAGCGGGGTCCTCTTTTCACAGTCACCGTTCGGTTGTAGGTCGCGTAGGAGACGTCGATGACTTTGCCGTATGGGGCCAGGGCTTGGACGAGCTGTTCTTTGCACACAAACGTCGGAAAAAGAGGCAGGTCACATTCGTCACCTGCGGACCCGCCGGCACGATGGGGACTGACTGGTTGGCGATGGAGATGCTGCCGGCTTGGCGAAGCTTGAGGGCGGCGGCACGGGTGCTGACGACGACTAGAAAGTTCTTACTTCCTAGGTGCTGCGCTGAGCAAATTTCGGGCAGCCCCACAATTGCGGATACCCCATAAATGAGGTCGTCCGCCTGTGTGCCTACTTCCACGAAACCGTCGAAAGCATGCGCTTTTGGCGGGGGAGAAGATGGCGTAGATATGGCCGCCATGGCGGTCAGCACCCTCGCCGGCATTGACGAGAAATTTTAAAAGTGAAATGACGGGCCCTTCGGCTCTATAAGAGGCTTGTTCAGGGCGACTTCGAATCACACTCAAATCTTTGTAACCATGGAATTGGTCGAAATCACCGATCACTAGGGAGCTGAAGGAACACCGTTCCCATTATTCCTCGAGCACTTGGGGGATTATGGTCTAAAATACATTAAGTGCTGATTTACGTCTTGTGAGCTTCTTTGATATGCCTGGCCGGGATCCGGCCAACTCGTCGAAAGCCAACTCGCCGATGGCCAACTTGTTGACGGCCAATTCATCGAATTGGGCAATTCGTATAAGGGCAATTCGTCGAAGGGCAACTTGTCGAAAGGGGAAATTGGTCAAAGGGCGATTCGCTGAATGGGTTGAATGACGGTCTGAGGTAAAAGTTCCTGGTTCCTTTTCATCTTTTGACCTAAATTTTTGTTTGTGTTTGGACTAGGTACAGCGTTAAATTACAAGATTGAAAGAAAAATTACGAGGGCAAAGACGGAAGAAAACATTTCGAAAAGTTGAAAAATGTGTCTTCTCAGGATCGTCATTTCGTTACCTTTCTTTATTACTTCATTACCGAAACGAAACCAGAACTGACGTCCAACCTTACCATAGGTGGTCAGTTTGGGAACTTGGGCTGCATTCACCGGAGGAGCGCGGGCCGCTGCAGCAGCGGACGAAATAGTGCCGCTGCAGTGGCCGTGAGATGGGCTCTTTCCGCGTCCACTGCTGCACTCGCATCGATTGCATGGTCCTCTGGGTAAAGCCCCTCGTAGCGCTTGCGCTTGTCGTGCGCAAATTTTATTAAGGGGCCTTACTGCTGTGGGCTCCGGTAAATCCGCTGCGAATCGTCCGCTAGCGATAGGTTTAGAATGATGAACTAATCTCGAACTGTAAATTCACCTTTTTAAAAATCGCCAATTCCATTCAGCTGTTAGGGTTGTGACAGATGGAGAGAGTTCACAGGGGCATCCAGCACACACTTTTGAGGAGTCAACATAGCCCAAAAACACTCTCAATTCTTCGAGAGTTGATAGACATGGCTGTGTCCAACTTTGATTCCTATGCGGAGAGAAAGTAGTCTGCTTTTTGCGTAGGTGTGTTGGCGACATTAGAACGACACCGAGATCTGGTTGACTTTAATTAAGAGAAAGGGTACATGAAAGAAAGAAGGTATCAATGGGGCGTAGGACAGCCAAGAGCAAGCCACTGCCTCCCGTGCAGCGAGCTAGCTTTAGCAGGGATTTTTTTATGCTATACCGAAGGCCATGACTTGCGAATCGCAAATAGTGGTCTTTGCCATCCAATCGCGGTAATATTCAGAGTGGGTCAGCTAACTTGGGACCAAACTTAAAAGAGTCCAATCGAAGGTGTGTTGTTAATAGTCCTGTTGAGCGAGTCAATATCTTTTCGCTGTCTGCCAAACTGGCTATAATTAACGCAGGTTAATTAGCTCACTTTGAAACATTAATTTGTGCACAAGCCCTTTCATACGCGAGCTGAGAAACATCCAATCGAGTCGTTCCTAAAAAGGCAGCAATTTGTGTTTTGGAATAATTTCAAACATTAAAAAAAAGCTCGCGAGATTTAAAAAAAAAATAACCCACGTGAGTAAGGGCACTTACGTTGCAGTTCGCTAGCGAGTAGTTACATGACGTTCACAATGCCAAGCATTTGGAATGCCTTGGCCAACTGCAATAGAGACAGCTATATTATACTTTGGCCATCAACACTACATGTTCATCTCTTCTACGACGGAGTCACAATGCTCACTGATCGTACAAAAAACGGTGTCTGTTGCAAACACCATATGACGCCACTATCTGCGGCCGCGCCTTGACACATGTTCGAATCATGCCCACTTCATACATAAACATACTCTTAACAAGACCAATACGGCAGCCCATTTATAGGAGCAAGAAAAAGCTTCATGCAGTGTCTCAATGCTCTCTTTCGTATAATGTAGTAGCGGAGTAACTCCGGTCTCACACCTTAGGGAAGCAAAGTACAGTAGTGAGCCACTACCTAACCTCAAACGTTAGGAAGTTGAGCTCTACAATGGAGTAAAACCATAGCAGGGTGGGGTTGAGAAAGATATAAACGCCAAGAAGTCGATCCCATTGACCACAATTTAACCGATTAGTGTCAGCCCCACAGTGGTCCCGTCAGATGCTGCTTCCAGGACATTGTTTTATTCGCTGCATTTAACAAAAGATGGAGAGACGCAGAGAGACAAAAAAAGGCGAGGCGCAGAAATTTGATAAAATCTTTGACACACACAAAAAGGGACCCTATGCGTATACGATCCGGGACACAGTTCTCGGAAACAAACCATGGCTGTTTTTTTTTCTTTGTTTTCTCTCAGTATTGAAGGACACAGCCATAGCCCCATCCATGTAGCTCTAAAGTTAACCGCTTGAGGCGCCACTGTCTGATATCCTCCCCAATTGCTAAAGCGACCTTTCTTGTTGTCCCAGAAATGTTTTGTAACGTCTATCAGTGATATTGCCACGCGCGTTGCCCAGCGAGAGCGTGGCCGAATGCTTACCGGGCTTGGCTGTCGCTCGGAGGTTCTCGCGCGGAGGCTCCGGGTTCGATACCAGGGAGCGCACTCCTCTTTATTTACTCTTTCAACTTGACATTCTCGTAAGTTCGAGAACCTTGTCGTGCGATCGAGTTAGAATGGTCTACGCGCGGAACTTTCTACGCCGAATGTTCCAGAAACCCACGCGGGTACAAAAGGTGCTCCGAGTGGCGGTCCGCAGTCAGCCTCGTCCCAGCGCTCGATCCTGCTGTTTTGCCGCCATCGACGCCTGCGACGCTACCCTTTTCTACTTTGTTTTGGGCGCAAGTCCGCCTCATTAAACTTTTAGTTTCTTCAGTTATTCGCTGCTTCATCATTTGTCATTCGTCACAATATCCTGCTCCTTATAGTTGGACTGCATAAAATAGCCCTACGATACTTTTTCTTTTCTTTTTCCGTTTTGTGTTGTTGCGTGCTAATAAACCATACTGGTAACCAAGATTTGCGCAGCAGTATAATTGTCGTTGTGACGACGACAATTATACAGCTGTATGCAGACGTCGATACAAATTACGCAATGCGGAATTATCTGCAAAAGTAACTGAATTACATTTTTAAGTATTTGTACTCTACTCAAGATAGTTTACAGTGAAAGTAACCTGAGTAGTATTTGAAATACGTTATGAGGCAGGTATGTACTAACTTAACTTAAATACTTTTATCGAGTATTTTGTCCAACACTGCAGTAAAGCGTACCTTGTCACTCATCACACATGTGTCTTATTCTTTCGGCGTTCCTCAACTCAACAAACACGTTCGTTAGTCTGCAGGTACATTTGTCATCATTATGTTTTGAAATTGCATTCACATATGTCCCTGAAAGGGGCTTGCAGTAAATTATTAATGGCAAAGATAAACTACGCGCTGCCGAACACCCAGTATGTGCCCAAATGTAGCCCTAGGGGTCCGGACGAGATGCTGAAGTTTCAAAATGATTCGTCCAGGAAGTACCATTAACTATACCTTGAAATGCCCGTCTTAAACAGAAGGACAAAACAACAACACCTGTGAAGTAATAATCATACGGAAAGGCCAAGTAAAGAAACTCACCTTTTGGACATCACGATATATGCCAAATTTGTCTTGCTCTCCTCCACTTCAGCGTAGAGGAGCTTTGAGAAAATTAGCGCGGCCGGTGCGCTCATGATGGACGCTGTAAGCAAGTGACTCGGGTTAACCTAAAGGAAGTGACAGAAAATGGAGAATGAGTGAAATTGTTTACCTATCCTGTATACTGCTATATCAAGACTGACTCCTCCCATATGAAGCCTTCGAAACACATTTGCTTGTTGTGTTAAAGGGCACCAATCATGCAGTCTCTGCAATGTATACACCGTCCACCAGAACTTAAGAACACAGTTGGGCTTTATAGTCTGCCGTTAGGACTTGCCAGTGCGCAACGCAATTTATATGTGCTTCCACCTTGAGGTGTTACTATAGCCACTGGCTGAATGGGAACGGCATGGCGTGTCTATAGAATGCCCTGCCTCCGGGACGCGCTTCGTGCTTGCCGCAGTACTTTGGCTGCGAGCCCGCGATACATGTGCACGGGATGCCGAAGCGTTGTCGTGTGTAGGTGGCTCTCGCTAGAGGAGGAACGACTGAAGCTCTTCATTGCCGTTCTCACCCTGTCAGAGACTGAACGGGTAGGAACTGAGGGAGAGGAGGGGACGTCAAAACGCAGAACTCTGGTTGCAGTGATTAGTGGCTAGACGCCAAACTAGCTGACTTTGCCTCTACTCGTAGCTCGAACGGGTTTGAGCAGTGAGTCACAGGACATGTATCACCATGAAACTTCCCAGTAAAAAATGTGCCGCTAAAAATGGCCATCGATGAACCCTTGAGCTGGTTAAGCGGGAGCTACAAATTGCGCCGCACATTTTACCGACAGTCTTGCTATTTTAGCCACCCTATATAAACATTTTAAACTAAAAAGAAAACTAACAATTCGGTCAGTAAGGTTTTGAAGAAATGGATTGTGTCGAAATGCATTTCTTAGGAAGTTTCTAAACTTAGAACCAAATCTGCTCACCACGAAGCCGATGTAGGCCGCCATGACCCTCCCGGCGATGGTAGCGAAGCCTCCAGTCATGACCGTATGCGGCTCCGACTTCGTCTTAATAGGCAAGAAGGTACGGATGATCAGGGGAGCTTCGGTTTGCAATAGAAAATGAGGTTTCAACACATTAGAAAGATATTGTACATGCATTTCTTGGAGTTCTATCATATACAGCCCGTGGCTTGAATCTACTGTACATTTCCTACTAAATCTCCGGTGTTCACAAGTCACTAAACGTACATCAAATGCTAATACTTAATTGCTCTCTGAAACTTTCCGGGTTACTCTCAAGGTTGCCAGACTACGAATGGCCTGTTCCCATAATATTGTTTTAAAAACTATTACATATACGAGTTGAAAAACAATGCATCTGGCAACAGGCCCGTCGTTTATCTGACAACCTTGAGATAATCTGAAAGAGTCGGAGAACGAATACGCCTTAACATTTCTTCTACGTTTGACACACACACACACACACACACACACATATATATATATATATATATATATATATATATATATATATATATATATATATATATATATTTAAATAAATTGGCAGTAGATTTTAGTACTTTCTTTGCCACAGAGGACTCCACAACCACATGTGTGAACCATTGCGTGGCCAGCGGCAGAGTTACGAGGGCTACGAAGATCAAAAAAGATCCGGTGAAGGTTGTTATATACACAAGCCCAATGATATCAAATAAATCTAGTAACGAGTTTACGCCTGCGCAAACAATTTTTTTTTCACTTGTCTAGTCAGCATTCAGTAAAATATTAGGAGTCCCCTCTTACCACACTAGAACCTTTTGGAAAGTCAATCAAGCAATGCTGGCGGCCGTCATATTTTGGGCGTCGCTTCCTTGACGAGGCATGCGATTGAACCTGAGTTACTACCAAGCGTCTCAGCACTCGTGTCCAATAATGTGTGGCCCGACTAGCCACCCAACATCGACAGAGCGTCTATGTCCAACGCAGGCTGAAAATTCAAGCACTAGATATAAGTTCGCTTCGGAGGATTGAAACAACAGCTATGGCAGGACGCCGACTTTGTAGGAATGATAGAGCGACACTGTGCGCTCTTGTTGTCATCATGGTGCTCGAATATATTCCCAAGTATAGTACTGGTCTTTCGGCCAAAATGTGTCTTTTTACTGTAAATTTAGGGCCCTGAATGCCCCAAGAAGCCAATACATAACAAAACTTGGGAATTTCTTGGCCACCGTCTGGGAATCGAGTTCATAAGTTGCCAAAAATATGCCGGAGTTAGGCTTCACTGCTTGGTTGTTCAATGTTCACCTGGTTTTTGTTGGACTCACATCTCGAGGAAAGGCCAGAATTACGGCTTCCTCTTGGCGCTTAAGTTCTGACTTAGCCACTTTTGGGCCTAAACTGCCAAACACATCATAATTAATTCGGCTTCACTGCTGGTTGTTTCCTTGATGCGTGGCAAGTTTCGGTCTACGCCTGGCACTTATGGCATTATGTGGCGATCTCAAGAAGAGCCAAAGCCGAAGAAGAATACTTTGGCACAATGGAGGTAAGAAAGGTTCTGAAAGCGACATGAGGTAGCCGAGAGGGAAGCCAGTGGTGTGTAGGTACGCGCTCCCAACGATTACCGAAGCCAAGAGACGCTATTGGACGGAAAGCAGAGCTTACTGATAGCTATTTTGGTCACCCTCGGGGCACCGGGGCGTCGAGCGGGACCAAAATAGCTGCTGCCGTAAAAGTCAGCTAACCTGTTTGTCCAATAGAGTCTGTTGGTTTTCGTCATCGTTGGGGGCGTGTACAGTGGTCCAAGCTTTTAATAATATCAAGCGAGTATCGACCGCCGGGGCGGCCAGCGCTGTGCCACGGAGGGATGCGGCGTTGAGGGAGAGGTTAGGCGCGTGCGCACAAATCTCTTTCCGTTGCCAGCGTCATCTGCTAAGCTATTCCGTTGACCGCACACAGCCCCTGTTCAATATCTGCTGGCATGGCTAACCGCCTTCAAGCGAAAGATCTGAACAGTGCTTGCTTGCGTGATACTGCTCAGGCGTGGCATAAACCGCGCGTCATCTGGAGTTTAATCTAGATTTTTTTTCATTTCATGTTTGCGTTTATTTTTTGACCACCAACAAAAATGAAAAATGCGGTGACGCGACACACTGAATGAAACAATGCATTAAACAACGCAGCCAATGCTACGTGCCATCAGAACCAACCCAGTAATTTGACCCTGCCACGTGGCTTCGTGCTTCCACGTGCAGTTGTAAGCAACAGGAAGGCCACGTGACATGCTTTCAGCGATGGACTGGCCAAGATGGCTCGTAGCGTCGGCTGCGGTACCACACAAAGTGAAACGGAGTATAGACAGGATTTGCGCTTGGTGTTTTGTATTATCAACTGCGTGGTTGCTGTCGTCAGCTATATTATGTAGCCGGGTAGTCACACATTTCTCTGACAAGTGGGCTCTTGCACATTTTTATGCCTCCTCGAGTGCCCATAGAAGCTACGGGAACGTGTTGTGAGAATGTTGACGGGCGTCATGACGCAAAGGTATACAGCAACAACAGTCGGGGTTACACAGGCTGACGTCAATAGGTTTGTGAAGGCATTCCAGGAGGAGGGGCGTATTGGCGATGCACTTCGACATTGCAAGCGCCCTGCCCTCCTTTGCTACAGAGCAGGGGCTGTGTGCGATCAACGGAATAGCCTAGCAGACGACGCTCCAACCAAAAGGGACTTTTGCGGACGCGCTTAATCCCTCCCGTTTCGCCGCACGCCTACGCGGCACGTCACTGGCCGTCCCATCGGTCGACGCTTGCTTGATATTGATGAAAAATTGGGCCACTGTACATCCACACTTCTAACTTCACCTCTGGTGGCCTCATGTCGCCTCCGGAAGCTTCACTACCTCCATGGTACTTTGGCACTGAGTAACCTCTTGGAGCAAAACCCTATAGACTCAAGTTAGGCTACTGGGATTGCCAAACTTGGACCAAGCGAGGCGTTTCTATGGAGCGCTGTTCTGGGTTCAAATGTTTTTGGGCGAGGCCTGCACAACGTCAAAAACACAGTCTCCTTTGCGATAGGGCAAGAGCGCTCACCATTCCGAGAAAGATGTCGGCGGCGGTGGTCATGAGCTCGCACACCGTCGTTCCGATGGTACAAACTAAGCAGTGCCAGAAGTGTATCGTCACGGCACTCATCGTCTTTGTGGTCTTGCCATTTAAGGCTCAACTATTCACGCACTGTAAATGAGCCATTATCTTGCGATTTATTTTTCTACGCGTGATTGATTTAGCTCTGGAGTCACTGATTGTTCCCAGATTACCGAATTCCATCCAGTACGATTACCGGAAGTCTATCCTCGCAGAGTCCAGTTCTGATTGGCTGGTTTAGCCCATGGCGGAAATGATCAGACAGCCCAGCGACCCCTATTTAAGTTACACTATGTCTGTCGGATTCTCTACAGGAGGTGTCCAGGCCCGATGCTCCACCTCACAACATCCACAAACAGCTAGGTAGGGCCGTCAGACGGACGTTCCTTTTTTCTTTTATTTTTTTCTAGCATGTAGTACTTTTATTTTTATAGAAGATATATCAGTTTGAGTCTTTGGTGGTTACCTTGAATCGCGAGCACAGAAATTTATTTGGTGCCGGGTCGTGTGCGGGTGAAAGGTAGAAACATTAAAAGTTATATACCGCTGAAAGCTGGTCCCGAGCTCTAAACTGTCGGTCAGGGACACTTAGAATTCTTGCTGTCAGTGCTGCTAAGGAATATCATTGAATCTCCTACGAATGAGACGGTTGGCTTCACTACACGACAGGTTTGTTCGCCTCGGTGGCTCCACCGCACGGCAGTCACACGTACCATTTGCCCTCTCCCTTCCACTTGCCAGTGCTCGGAGCCGACAGGTACTGTGTAACTGTATAGGATGCGGTGGTCGGCCATTCTGGAAACCCTCCCCCGTGCCCGAAAAAAACAACAAAAACAAAAACGTATATAAAACGTTTCTGTGTTATCACGGGTACGGCGGGTATTCCCTGGTGGGTGCTCTGAGAGTCGATGAGTTAGGACGGAACGGATGGCGCGTTGATTTTCTCTACTTTTTGTGTATACCGAGCAGCGGCTAATCTGGGTAACCAAAGAAGATATTGCCTTCTGGTTTTCTCGTTCCGGATGCGCTGGTGCGGCGTTTCAATCCCTACTCCTTACTCTCAGGCGCTAAGCCTAGCACTCGACTTCGATATCTTTCGAGGCGAGAGAGAGAGAGAAGAGACAGCGATGAGCAAGTCGCGCACCAGTCGGAACGAAGGAAGAAAAAAAACCTAAATAAAAACTAACCAGTGTCACCACAGGCAAGCAAAGTGGATTGGAAAGCTCTCAGGAGAACCAACACCACACTGTACGCGCTTCGCTTCGACCGCACAAAGCACGGCCATATTGGGGATGGTTTGGAGCGTGACTGCTGCGCTGCGACTCCGTTTTACAACGAAGCTTGGTAGTTTCGGTACTCTGGGCACATCCAGTGACTCTAGTTTAGCGGATGATAGCAAACCCATAATTTCGTCGAGCGCCGTGGGAATGCACCTTTGGCGCGCCGTGATTGCCTCCATCAGACAAACTACGTAGCATACGGAAATATTCCATGGGTTCTATCGGATCGTAGCGTTGGCTGCGGTCGCACATGAGGGAGTTTTAGGGAAACGTTTTCGCACATCCGATATGGTACGATCGGCTTTCCAGTATGAACTGCGCATATGCCAGTCTTCTGAGGTAGCGCATCCGCAGTTCGTACCGGAGGGCCCACCGGGCCGTATCGAATGTGCAAAAAACAGTTCCCTAAAACTACCTATGCACATCCGATATGGTTCGATGGGCCCTCCGGTACGCACTGCGCATGCGCGAGTCTTATGCGGTAACATATGCGAAGTCCGTACGGGAGGGCCCACCGTGCCATATCGGTTGTGCAAAGATGGTTCCCTAAAACTCTCTGATGTGGAACAGAGTATAATCCGCCTCGTGTTCCTTCTTTTAGCTTATTGGCCCCGAGATCGACCTAGAGGTGGCGCTACTGTCGCGCTATCATCATCATCAAAGCGGGGATAGAAGCACGGCCGCCTTATAGGCTTTCCACGTCCGCGCGCGAGACGGCGTAGATTCTTGCAATTATTTTGTTGCAAAGTATTGGTGGGAAAATAATTCTAGCGGAAAATGGTGCGGTAGTGTTCGGTGCTTCAGTAAAGGTAGAACCGTATTACCAGCGTACGACCTAAATTTAAATAATCGCTCGTGGGGATGCGTCGTCTGCTCTAGGCAGACGTTCGGAAGCATGGATCACCACGACGGATGCCTGCTTCCGGCTGAACTGCATCATTTATGTTAAATATCTGTTTCTTTTAAAAGAGATGTATCGGTTCACAAGCTTGGGAAGTCAAGAATACAATAAACTCCAACCCGGATAACGTAATACTGGTACTGTCAACTGTAAAATCGCAGGTTCTATGCATTTTCTTTTTAACTTTTAGCTTTTGCAGTAATATAAATATTTAGCATGAAGAGAAGTTAGTGCTCTTGAAAATTGCCGTGCTATTGAGTTCCTCTGCAGCCAATGTTTATCTTTACTGTGCCATGATGTGGGCAAGTTTTTCGGAGTCGGAACAATTCTACTACGTTGCGATGAGGAGAGAGTGCCTCTTCTAGTTACGACCCGGAAACTGCTTGTTGGCAGGACAACTAAAACAAGTGAAACAAACTTTTCTAATATATCTGCCGCGAGTGTAATAAACGAGTGTAACCAAGCAAAGCAACAATGTTCGTGTTATTAAAGGCTCTTCTCGGTAGTGGGGGTTCACCCGCTTCAGATTTCTTGGTGAGTGCCGCGAATGTCAAGAGGCTAATATTACAAATTTCAGGCTAAATAATCTTCTATTCACACATAATACACTCTGCAACTCCAACAATAATTACGACCCATACCACGACACAGACAGCATCGGCTGCAGCGACACTCTTTTACTGATGAGGGCTAGCGACCTTCACGAGACTTTCCGATCACCCTCCGCCATCACCTAACGTATATCGAGACTAGGCAGTTCATCGATTAACCTTCAGGTTATTAAAATAATAATTTTAATTGTTTTTTTGCCGTTTAATGGGAATTTTGTGCTGAAGAAAGTCGACAAAAAGTTAAAAAAATGCCTGGATTAATATGTTTGACGTCTTTATTTCTTTTTTGACACAGGCTAGCACGGTACAACACCTCAGCGTCCTTATGATTGTCACCGAGGGTGATTATACCGTTTAAATAATAACTTAAAAATTACTTCACTTTAAACGGCTTCCGTGTTCATATTTCTGTAGGCGTAACAACGTGAAGTTTAAAATGGGAGTTAAATATGCCATTTATGATACAGCAAAAGTAGTTAAAAAATATGTAGTTTTAACGTATTTCATGCAATACGACCGGCGAAAACTCAACTAACGGATTTATCAATTAATTATTAGTCTATTAAAAGGTAGCGATGAGTCGGGTTTATTTTCTAATCAAACCACAACTCCAATCAACATTCAATGTTTTATGAAAGCTACGGTTTGTGCGAGATAACAAAAATACGTGGGACCAGCGGTTGTATACAAACCAACACACTAAAATTATGGAAGCTTCCGACTTAATAATAATCGGTTTGCTGAATTTCTACGTATGTGAAACGGTACAACAAAGCTTTTAGTAACAAAAAACGACAACAAAAACATTAAACATTTAATAAGGAGGGTCAAGCTCAGCCGGAAACGGGCTTGCGTCGTCGAGATCCATGCTTCTGAACGTGCGCCCATAGCAGACGACGCACGGCGGTATCCCACGTTTCGCATGTTTCCGATTTCGGCCGCACGGTGGCGACACGGTTCGATCTCGAGGCGAATACCAGTTATTACTGAACGCACACACAACCTCGGTACTAAGAAAATCTCTCTTCAAGGGCGAGCTCGCTTCGAGTATTGAGGCTTAACCTTGGCCAAGGCCCGGCAATCCAAGCCCCATGGGCCGCATCCTGCCTGCGAGATGCTTCTTTCTTAGGTATGGTGAGTTTACACCTGACAAGTGGTTTCGATAAAACACCAAGTTGATCTCGGCGGCGCTAAAATTCTAGCTCACACGATGCATATAAATATTTCAGCATACATAATGCACGTTTGAGAGGTAATATCTGTTCTTAGTCGGGCAAAGACCAAACTGTTACGATTATTTCTTTCTCTGGCAGCGGCTTCTTACTTATGTCGCACTTACAATTTTATCGGGGGCGAAAATCGCGCACATTACATATCTAATTAATTGAAGAGCGTGTTAGTAACAACGACTGGCAACAGAAAGAATAAAATAAAGCAAAACAAACAAACAAATATTCGTTGTCCCTTGTCCGGAGTTTGTTTTATTCTTTCTGTTGCCAGTTACATATCTATACTGCGAAAGACGCCGATTTTCAAATCCTTCGCTGCTAAGTTGACAGGGGATTAAAAGCTACGCGTTCGGAGAACCGATCGATCGAATACCTTCATGTCGCACTGGCCGAGAGTTTGAAGAGGTGATTGACAGCCAGGCTGGGCGATAGGCGAAGACATTATCAACTACATCCCAATTCATCCCCAAATGGCACCCCCTTAAATCACAACGCCTCTATTGTCAATGCACCCCCCCCCCCCCACCCCCCCCCCCCCGCCTTAAAAATGTAGCTACACCCTCTAATTTCAATTCCTGGCGAAACCCCTGGTTGCCCGAATAATGAACAAACAATATTTGTCTTCTTTTCCCATGTTTTGCAGACTAAACGTTAGCCACCATCGGGGGTGATAACTGCCCGTATTTCGTGTTCGACGCGGAAATTTGCGAGTGGTCAGGACACACTTCAGATAGAGTAAGTATTTCTATTCATAAAACGTGTGCGACTTTTCTTTTGAACAGGTTTTGTACACGGCTTTATTTGCGTGGAAGCTTTGCTCGCAGATGCGGACGATATGTAAAACTAGAGCCTCGTGCGTGCTTGTACTGGCAGATTTATACACCTGATTAATCACCAGATACAATTCGAAGTTACTTTATCATTATATTTGTGTAGTTAATACGTTTAGCCGTTCTTTTCAAAGAGACGATCGTTTTAGCAACTACGTTCTACAAGGCGTTGTAAAATTATTCGGCCGTAGGTACGACTTATATAACAAAAGTTTGGAGGACGCTTAAACTTCGCCCTTAAGAGTGGAACGCGATACCGAAGCATATAAACATATAAACTCTCGCTTGTTCCCAAGCCGTGTAAGCGTGCCTTGCGTGGCATAGTCAGTAGCGTGAATGGCTTGCAACCGAAAGGTCGTGAGTTTGAATCCCGCCTAAAATTCTTAAAATTTTTCTTTAAGGCAAATTAATTACTTTAGAGAATGAAATCATTTGAGACTTGATCCGAAATTTAATTTGCATAACGTACGTCTTAGTGCCACTAATGAAGGTGACGAGAAGACGTACAGGGAACTGAAAATAAGGGTTTAATTGGCGAACTTGTGCCATACCAAATAAGTAAAGGAAGAGCGTCGAGGCAGCAGAAAATCGGGCGCCGATTTGGCGGTGACAGCGAGAGCGAGACTGACTCGACAAGGTCGCGGGCAGCTGCTTAACTACAGTGCGTCACTCGAAAGTTCGGCAAAGGAAGGTTCGAGCGTCGCGCGCTCGGGGCGAGGATGAACTGGCACTTTCGAGAACAAGAAAGCGGGACGAAAGTTACGTCCGCTGCGAGAATGAACGCGAATCTTCTATACTTCGTTTCAGCTTCGGTCCGAGCGCGGCCGATGTTATGAGCCGAAGGGCCAATCGAACGGCGTAAAAAGCGCAACGTCATGGCGTGCTCTCTGCGGTTGAAAGGACTAGTCGGTGGAGGAGCACGCACAGAGAGATGGCGAATACCGGCTAGTCGCTTTCAACTTCGAGAGCAGCAGAGCCATGACGTTGTGCCTCTTTCGATGTTTGATTGGCCCTTCGGCTAACAACATCGGCCGCGCTCGGACCTAAGCCGAAACGAAGTATAGAAGAAAAATTTGCGCACTAAATTTAACGGGAAAATGTTCCCGCTAAATTTTCCAAAAAATATTCCCTAAATTTTCCAAAAAATATTCCCTAAATTTAGCGGACAAAATTCCCCGCTAAATTTAGGAAACATATTTACCCTCTAATTTTAGCGGCAAAAATTCCCCACTAAATTTAGTTGAAAAAATTGTCCGCTAAACTGTGCGGAAAGATTTCCCCGCTAACTTTAGCAGGAAATTTAAAGAAAATGTTCCCGCAAAAATTTGCAGGGACATTTTCTGAAACTTTTACACCAAATTTAGCGGGTAAGTGTTCCCATAATGCAACACGCGGTTAAGCCCGGTTGCAGCATTCCCATACTGCAACGCGCGCGGTTATGCCGACGCCGACGGCGACGCCGTTGAAGCCGAAATCGGGCGCCTAAGGGCTACGCTCAAAGACAGCCCAGTAAGAATTGCTAAATATTCGAATTTGACTTTTTTCATAAGCAGTCTACCCAGATGATGTGGTTGCGCCATTCAATCAAGCGGAAAGGTACAGTTCTTCAAGCCAAATTGCTTTTAGACATGAAGCCTGTAGTTACCTTCTTCAGGTGCTGTCCGGAACCTGCGAGCGAGCGACAAACTAGGCGATGTGACCTCAGTAAACACGAGCCTATCAGAGCGCCGAAATTGGCCCGTTGAAATTCTTCAGAGTTCCCGACTCCATCAAAATGGAAATTACCTAGCGGGAAAACACTGAACTGGTCGGAACACGTCCTTTCGAGATTTTTGCTCGTCTCTTGTGGCTTGCGTGATTATATGCTGTCGGTGGTTTGTGCGATAGAACAACTGTCCCAATGATTCTGTCGTAACCGTAGTATCAGCTTGCTACCCAGGTTGCTCTGAACGCAACCTACGTATCTGCGTGAACCAGACATTCCGCGTTTATTAACGTTCATCAGTACCGTGGAAGGAAAGTAGACAGTCCTTTCATCGCTTCCTCGAAGAATGTCGTGGCTCTGGATGCTGGCTTACGCCAACACATCTCCGCAGCTTCGAAGCGTGGAGGATAATGCTTGGACAATTTAGCAATAGGTTTATTGCGTTTCCTGTTACACGCTGCCTGTGTCTCAGTCTGCACGGCAGATGTTTTAATGTTATAATGTAGATAGGTGAATGACACGTCGGCTACTCGTGTCGAGCGGAAAGTATTCTTAAAAAAGAAAAAAGTTGCGCACAACATGTAAAAGGATATAGGTGAATTATCATATCTCTAACTGCTGCTGGCTTTTAAAAACATTTTTATTTAAACAGAACGTATTATATAATCTGCAGTCGTGTTGCTTTCAACTACTCCGAGCTGAGCTGGGATTTGTGACCGAGACGTACGCGTTTTCCTAGACTATAGAGTCGCTGACTGCTGAAGAGACGCAGCGTGTGGTGAGTTCAGAGTCTTATTACCGCACCGCAGCCAATAAGATCGCGCGTCATAATAATGCTGAATGAGCACTTTGATTTTCTTAGGTTGTCAGGGATTATAGATAAGACTAGAGTAATTGTCTCCCCATTTTCAACAGTCAGAACAATGCCGATTTCGGATTGGCTTTGATTGGAATGAGAGTCGGTAGATCTCTAAGCTAGATGACTCGAGGTTTACACGTTATTTTTGTTTTCATCCAATAGAGCTCGACGTTCTGACATCACCGCAACCTTTGTGCAACAAACAGACAAACTTGACGTCTGCATTGTCGTTGGAGTGGTTGTATTAGAAAGGTAATAAAAAAACTGAACAGTCATAGCAGAATTCGATTTTTCGATTTTGCAGTGAATATTTTTTACGGCACCTCGAATTCAAAGGGAGAAAAACATATTTTCATTTTGCTTCCACTTACAAGCATTCCAAAAATTAAATTAAAAGCTAAATGCAAAGTGTAGTAGCGCGTTTCAGTGTAAAACGTATCTGAGAAGCTTTATGTTGCTAATAACGTTGCTCGATGCATTGCCGCTAGTAAATGAATTGAGGAGTTTTAACCCTTCGGCGAAATCGAAAATTCCTATTTTAAAAATATTTTTCTGCACGTTTTACGCGTTGGCGCATTCTCGTGATCATGCTCGCTAAACTCCATGTGGCAGCGATCATTGAGTCCACGCGGCGCTGTATCACACCGCCGCAAGCAATTCACAACGGGCGGTGCTGTGTTTCACTTCTATCCAAGAGCCTATGCTGTATATTATCTATGGAGTGTCTTTTGCTGCATCCCCTTACTGGCAGGCGCGTGCTCTGTGCTCTGTATTGTATCTGATAAACAACTGCAGCACTGACAAATGTACAGCCGGAAGCACATGATCTTGTAAAGTTCATTTTATGCGCGAAATCGTGTACAAACAAAAACATTCGGCAGATTTGTAACCTTTGTAGGGCCGGTCACAGACGCGTGAGCCTGTGCCCTGCCCTGTAAATAATACGAGTATTTTTTTTTCAATTTATGTGGGGGCGAGGTAGAAGCTGCAGCTACGAAGATGTTGCTGAAAATTTGCTAAAGAAATAAAAAAACGCTCCTTGTTGTTTTAACAACGTCATTTTTTTAATTCGAGGACGAACATTGCCAGCGCGTGGTCAAAGCCTGAACAAGATGTTCATACTACATGCAAGGAGGCACATTGGACGCAGCTTCAAGAATTCCAAGTTCTTTGCTGTCTGGGCTATGAACGGGCACCGGAGTATTAACAGTAAGGAACTATTAACTACATGTTTTTGTAAAGATTGCTGTTTTGGGCTCTTCTCACTGGTGGAAATGACGTCCATTGTTGATGTCGTAATTGTTGTTGTTGACGTTGTAGTTGGCGTTGTAGTGGATCTGTAGTCAATGATTCCAAATCCTTGAAAAGATCGCCGGCGCCCGTGGGGATCGAACCCGCGTCCGCTGCATGCGAGCTACACAGCTACGCCACAGCGTTAACAATGCGCTTTACACTTAGGATCTTTGTGGTACCAGATGACCACTGCACGCGCTCTCTGGAGAAAAAAAAATTGTCGACAACGAAATGCCGTCGTAGCAGTGTAAATGCCAAAAAAGGCGTTTTCACGCAATCGGGAACAAAAAAAAAAAAAAGAAACGAAACAAACAGAGGCGTTCAGAACAAAATGGTCAGACGTCTATTTTGTTTCGAATGCTTCGTTTACGCACTCCACGGTGCCTGGACGCGACGCCGATGCGCAACGTCTTCGCTGTGACATGTCGCCGCTATCGCTGGATCTGTACAGTTGATTACCACAGAAGTGTCCATTTGTCTTTTCTGCAGTCAATAATTAGTCACTCTGCATCGCATAGAAATTGGGGAATAAGCAGGATTAGGTTCTCAGATTACTGCTCAAGGAAAAGATAACAGGAAATAAGTGGGCGACGGAAAAGGGGTGGCAATTTTGTCCCCACGTCACTCAGGGCATAAGGTTGAACTACGTAGATGCTCATACTGTAAAATATGAATTTTCTTATATGTCAGCGAGTGGGTGCAACTGAAGAGACAGCAGTTGATATCGGCTTTGTTTTATAGTTTTACTCACCCAACAAAAACTCACACAAACAGGGGTGGGGAGATCCCTCGGTGAATAGGATACGAAACAGGATTATTGACGCATGTTTTTGCTAAATGGCGCAAAGATTTAACTCTACCAGTATTGGCTGGAACAAATGACTTCTCGTCAGTTATAATGTTGAAAATTGAAAACCGTGTGATATTTTATTTACTGCACGGTGATGTAAAGAGAGCCAGTCGCAAGATAAATAAAATCAAATATGCCAATATTAGTTAACCCAAACACGTCCATAAATTCATGTTTTACTTATTTAAATCAAATTTATTTTTAGTTAAGTCAAGTTAGTTTCAAAAGTATTTATATTGTTTAGTATTATTATATATATTACCAATTGTCTCGAGAATGGTGTCTTTTGTTATTGATAACTTTTTTTACACATGAAGATTGGATTCTTAAATGTTCCGAATTCTTGAAATTAGTGTGATTGAAGAAATTCATCGTAAATGTAATTGCTCCGTAGAGAGTCAGTTTAATTAAGGACTTAATATGATTAACGTAAACCCTGCCATACGTCTAGTTGGAGCAGGAGCAGGTTGATTTTTGAATTTAGTTAAAACTCAATATTTGGTATAATGCATCAAACATTCTAAACATTAGTCAGGCAGCCTCCAACGGTTTGTCATTTCTTCTTTTGAAAGCTTCCAGCCAAAATGTTTTTTTGTTTCTTTTACAATTTTCTGAAATTGCGCCAATGTGTACTATTGCCTGTGCAGAGTTCTTTATGCAAAATGTGAGCAGTTTCTTGACTGCAGGAAAAGTGCAAAGCAACAAAAGGAAGCCTTCAATTTTGAATTGAGGCGTTCGAACTTGAACATAGTTTGCAAATCGCCCGCTTCTTATACCCTTATTACACGGGCATACGTAACTGCAGTTGAGCTAAGCCACAGTTAGCACACAATACTTCCGAACGACATTCTGCTGCTATGCATTCAAAGCTATGGGCGAACGTGCGGTTGAGCATCTTGAGGCCCCATCAAAGCAGTGCATGCGCGCTCTTCACTTCTTTTGAAATAGTTGTCCGACAGCATAGTGCGATAAGTGTGGTGCCACGCAACAACAGTTCAAGCTGAGTTAATCACGGTTAAGGTTGCCCGTGTAACAGGGGTAGTAGAATGTTTTTTTATTAATTTGAAATGCACAAGCCAGTGTCTTCATAAAACAAGAGAGAGAATTAAGCAAGACAAAACGATTATAGTAGCCGATGTAAGATCAAGCTGACGTATGTCTCGGTTTTCTCTGACAGACTCTGTCTCTCTCCGTGCATGTCTTAACTTCCGTGAATGTGGGGGAAAGCGTAATTTTCTTGTTTTCCTTTCTTCCCTTTGTTTCAGCATTGCATGTAAAGGGACACCAAGTGTCTGGGGAACAAAGCGGTAGGTTCAAAGCCATCTTAGAGCTCGGGCTCACTCAAATGAGCGTCACTTTCTGCTCATGCTCATTCTGATTGACATTTTGCTTGCTTGATATTTGTTTTAGATTTCATTAACAAATTTCATGTACATAGAAAACTCAAATGATAGACAAACGATAAACAAAAATATATAAATATTTTTCTGATGTGCTTTGATTTAAGTCCTCTATTAAAACTGGACAAATCCAACTTAGAATCATGATTTATATTATTTTTATTTTTATTTTCTACCCTGAAGAGAAGCGTGCGCGTGCTCGACGCTGACTGGTTAACGGGGAGGTTTTGTGACCAGATGGGAAGGCGAGGAGGAGTGACGTAGGCGAGGAGGAGCTCGACCACCTGTGCGAACTGAGGGAGAGGAGTTCGAGTGTATGGAGACTCTGCAAGATGGCTAGGTTTATCGAGCTTGATTAGCGGTAGTATTGCTTCATTTGAGGGACAGCTATCAAGTGCACACAATGTACTCGTTAAACAATCCGATGAAGAGCGCCGTGAATCTGGTGTCTGGAAAATAGAGTATCGCTAAACGTTTGTGTTCAAAGAACGTTTTATGTATGCAACACGATTTTCATAGCAATTCGCCATAACTTGTCTGCAAGTCAAAAGAATATGTAAACCCTTTCCATTTAAATATCAGCCAATTCGAATGTGATCACGATGGTTGTAAAATTTGATTATAATGCCGTGCTGATGTGCATGCAAACCCATATTCACGTCTGTCATATTCAGATTTACACGAAGACCTAATTTTTGTGCATGACTAATAAATTTGTCATGCGCAAAGCCATGCGCAAGAAATTGTATTCACTCTTTGCTTCGTTCGGCATTAGCTTAACATTCGAACAAACACATCTACATATTTTGGAGTGTCACATGCGATACTGTGTAGGTTGCCAAGAAGAAATTATTCGAAATAAGATAAGCGCACCCCTATCTCAAGTACCCTGTTCCATGCCCTTGTCGATATTTCTCGATAAAGTGTAGTCGGGTCGTCTTCCACCTACGGTTGCCTGATTGCGGCTGGGGGAAAGGGGGGGGGCGCTGTTTGCGACGGTTGTCAAGGCCTTGGTGACGGCGGTCACGTACACGTAGTTTCTAGACTAATGCCGCTCGACCTTGGGTAGAAAAGCACCGGGAAAGCAGGTTAGTCATCGTTTTCTTCATCTGTGAACTCGTGGACTACCGATTGGAATGGGATGAATTCAATTTGAACCATTATTTGCACTTCGGCGAAGTTCCAAACGACGATGTGTATCTCTTTCTACAATAGCCTGCCAACATGAACCAAAGTGTGATCACTTTGAACCAAAATAAATGAACCGTCAGTCTAGGTGCAGCTACATAAACTATTTAAGCTGACCAAAAAAATAACATAATTTACAGAATGTATTTTTGATGAGAAAGCATTTCTTTCGGCACCGTGAGGTCGGCCGGCCCTTGGAATATGGCTGCATCAGTTCACGCGTTAAAGAGACCGTGAAAAGACCTTTTTACGTTTGCCAAATAACTTTTCCACTGAACATTCAATGTTCACTGAACGCCGCACAGGCATTCGTTTTTGTTTCGGTTAATTAACTCTCTACACAAAATAATATTGAAGTATCAAATTTTTCGGGTGTAGGCCCGTTTGTCATGTGCGCATTCGTCATAGGCCAACTGGTAATAGGCCCGTTCGTCACAGCGGAACATTCGTAATAGGGAACTTTGTCCCAAGGAACGTTTGTCACTGTGCGAACCGGATATTTGAATTTGCCCAACATATATTCACCTGGCTGTGCATGCAATAAAGATTAGTACGGTATATTTCATTTTACTGAAGAGATGGACATCCAAACAAGTCATCGTTGTACTTAGAAAACAACAGGTTTATTGAGCGAAATAAAAACAAATTAAAAGGCGATATTCCGAGCGGCAACCCTCAGGGTTTCAAGACAATTGCGACCATTGTAGCGGCTCACAATGATTTGAAGACGCCGGTTGCTGTCGGCGTGCTTCTTAGACACCCTCAAAGATGTTGTGCCGCCCTCTGCTTGAGCCAGCCTCATTTCTGTCAAGGATAAAATGAAAAAAGAACAGACAAACTCGTGGAGAAAGCTTTTTGAGTGGGCACCGTGCTGAAACTTCGAGCCACAAATGCAAAAAATGTACTACAGAAAACGTCCAAGTTCTCAGAGGATTAGGTCAGTTCTTACGTGCAGTCCTTGGAGCCACGCTTCGATGCTGTTGTTCGTCCTTGGCCTTTCTGCGAGTGTTGATTCTCTGACTGACCAAACCATAGGACGGGAGGTGGCCGACAACAAGCCGTTTCGACGGGGTCTTCCAATCTACACGTCCTTGAAGTAGTCTGCCACAAGTAAGGCATCGGTGGGGAAAGCCTCGAGAAGGTCCTTGAAGGCCTCGGGAATGTCGGCGATTGGCAAGAAGGCCAATGCTGGAAACATTCCCATTTGAAAATCAACAAGAAATAAAGTAACCAATTGGCTTATCTGAAGACAACAATAAGACATATTAATAGAATGCCACATACCAGAACCGCAAACTCGTCATCTGAATCGTAGCGACTCTGGTGATCACTGGAGCACACATTCCTATACACCGACTGGGATAAGTGAAAAAAGCATCCTTGTATCGTTGATGGCCGCTATCTTGAAGTCCGTGTAAGCCACCTCAAGGCAGTTGGCTCCCATGTGACTCAGAACGACGTCGAAAAACCTTAAAACGAGCAAACATATTTTGAAGTGTTTGAACACATATCCAATAATAGGACCACCGAGCGTTTCGTTTTATACGTTTTTCAGAGCTCTTGAATGCTTACCTTTGTAGGTAGCTTCAGATTTGTTGGGCAGCAAGCCGTAAACCATTGGCACTACCACGCCGTTGATTGTGGCATGCTCCGTGCACAGTTAGTAAAACTGTGCCGGGGTCACATTAAAGGTCCCGTCCGCGAACCACGTAGTCCCCTGAGCGGAGACAGCTCAAGTTGCGCCCGGTAGCAAAGATCAGGATTCTTTCGCTGTCGCCCTCTCCGTTATCGTGGAGGAGAAAGGAATCTCCTTTGGCTGTGGTCTGCATGCAGGTAAAACCGTCATTATTATCATAATATGTCGCGCACTGTTATTTTGCGCTGCAATACACTTTGGTTTGAACTCCGTGGGCATTCGTATGTCGGCCCTGCAAGATGATACGCTGTACTCAAAATTCGCCCGCTGCCTTTGCTTGCGGATTGAGCGCCGAAGTGCTGACGGTGCGGTAATCTGCAAAGCAGTGTCGTCACTGACACAGGCAACCGCAGCAAGAAGCATTTGGTGTGGTGCTAAACGGCCTTGCACTGGAATAAAGAAGGACGTTAGTGACCTTCTTTTGGGAATATAAGAGCAGGAACAGATTTTGGTACATACCAGACTTTTCCTTCATCTGAGGACGAACCCGAAGCACGTTTATCTTGGTGTTGTCAAATGCATGCGTATGGTCTCTGGAATAAGAGATTACACGAGTCTTGGTGTGATCGGTGACTATTTTAGTTTTACAAACTCCTCTTCGCCGGCTGGCTCAATGCAACGTAGTTTCATAAGTTTCAATGCAAGTGTAGGAATGTCCTTCGTGAAGAATCATATCGCCACCTCTCTTAGTAGTAACTACCTCCATTTAGAAATCGAGAGTGTCATTTTTATAATCCGAGGGCAACCGGCATAATAAACCCTGAAACGGGGGACAAGAAAAAAAAAGAATCGCGTTTGGTGGACGTTTTCCTATTGTGAACTTTATGTTCTCGACGTTCTTTTGCTAGAAAGGTGACTCCGATAAGACAACATGCAGGCTACAGGCTGCATGTTGCCTTATCTTGAGGTCATTGGGACATGCTTTTGTTTCCCGTTCGTACAGTAATCAACCTCACTGACCTTGTACGGATTTAATTAAGTGACCTCCTTTCGTAACTTTCCTAAGAAAACAAGATAGAAAAAAAAACGTTTAACAATCTTGAAGTCATTGTGGACGAACTGCCAGCATGACGAATCATCCTATGACGAATGTTCCGCTGTGACGAACGGGCCTGTTACCAGTTGCCCTATGACGAATCGACATGTGACGAATGGGCCGTATCCCAAATTTTTCTTCTTCTTCAACTCACCGGAAAACTAGCCGCGGCTATTATTGACGGTCGTAATGTCTTCTGTCACCGGAACCGGAAGTTCTCTCGGCAGTAAGAAAATGGGAGCGTTAATGGTGAGCTGGCGGTGTGACAGTATGTTTTACCACATTGTTTTACTGCACTGATGGCGCCGATGCCAACGACATATTTTCTGAATCTGCACCTCTCATCACCGCGATAGCCATGGACCCATCGCAGCTGAGCGAAATTCAATTTGATATGTTGCGCTACAGCGACAGCATAAGACTGGTCCCATACATCGGTATGCCTGTTGTAATGTGCGGCGACACTTCCAACGAAGACTCCAGTTCCTCGTCAGAATCGGACGACAAGTAGTGGCGACTCCAATGTACGGAATGTTCACAGCATACACGGATGATCTTAGACCCGGGGTCCCTCAAACCGATGAGCCTGCACCAAGTGCTTCGACGTGGTTCCTCGAGTGGCAAGCGGTGAAACTGCAGCCGTTTCTTTTTAAGCTCCGGACTGCACAAACTGTAATTTGGGCACATTGCAAGGAGCGCGTTATCTACGACTGCGTCCGCTGTGACCTGAGCGATCGGAACAACCGCTCTGCGGCGCACGTACACACTCCTGCAACCACTGTAACAAGGGCAGCAAATCGTCAGCACGACGTCCGCTTCTCCGCCGCCGTCAGCCTGTTCCCCGGTATCTTTTTAAGGGGGACACGCTGCCACTCACTGGTGTAGAAGAAAATGCACTGAGTGTTCTATGGGCTCAAGGTTTATTAACTTTTATTTTGCCAGGATAGGCTCGCAGGGAAGAGTGGATGAAAAAAGACAACAAAAAGATGCTGTACGCCGTCTTGGACGACTGTGACTTTAACACACGATTTCACCGATTGTACCAATCTCTTCACACACATTTTTCTTTTACAATTGAAAAAGACGATATAATCTTAGCAGAGATATAGCAATGTAGGAATGTGATTTTTTTATCACATAGACATTGCGAGCGTTCATGAATGATAACACTAATCACTTTTCTCGTGTGATAAAAACGCATCGAAATTCGTATCCTTCGTGTCCTTCATACAGGCCTTTACATAGAGTAATCACCAGTGATACCTTGGATTTATGCACACGCATAGAATGCGCAAAATAGGAAATCCGGACGATCTTCGCGGACACAAATGCTAAGAAAGCACCACTGTACTCGAAGTAAACGAAGACGACGGCACGAGCGTTTATGCTGTCTTAAGGGTGCCGCCAACTTTACAAGAAAACTCAGTTGGGAAACTCACTGTTGAAACCCGGGCCGCTGGCGTACGCCGAGACCGAGCTGAATACATGATAACAGATAACAGTACCAAGCTTTATCGACGAGTTGAAACATGAAAGTTGCCTTATATGGCTACTGCTAGAGTCACTGAATGTTCTCAGAGTGCCGAAACTCCCAGGATCGAGGTGCTAAGGTGGCGGCTGCCTTCAAATCATGTATTAGAGCGCAGCTCTCAGAAGCGCGTTTCCGGCTTAAGCGGCGTCGCCGTCGAAGTAACCGCGCGATGCATTATGGGAAACGTCTCCAGAGTGGAACGCAGGGCTCTCACTCGTGACCCGTGCGTTGCATTATTGGACGTTTCCCATATTGACGTCGCACGTGACATCACATCCTCAGCATTCCTAAACACGGTCTCCTTGCGCGCTCTCTTGGCTATTCTCAGCAAAACGCAGTGAAATGATAATTTCAGCCAAACTACTGCAGAAATCTATAGGGTCCCCGGGATATCTATAGAGGGCACTAATACACTCTTATTTAATACCTACTTTAACCTCAGGATTCTATACTTTTATTCCTGGGCCCGATATAATATTGTTTATTTGGCCCTATGGGACACTTTGACAAAATTTTAAATTTCTTCTCACTGAAATAAGGAATCGTAAAGTTCCCGAGAAATATAATAGCTTCCGACTCATAGCACACACCGCAGTTAAAATTTCGGCATTTTAATTCATACTTTTTATTCCTCAAGACTTTCAAATTCGGCTCGCTTTTTGCCCCTGTAAAGTTGGCACTCCGCCGTGCACCAAGAAGCTTGCGGCCAAGCTAGCTTTACATAAGGGTTTGGATTTTGGCTCTGTGGTGTGTGTCTCTCCTACTCGTCCGTCGTTTTTAGCACTTTTAACCCTTAAACACATTACTTTACATAGGCTTATCAAAAAAAAAAAAAAAAAAGATTTGTACGATGCGTTTGTGACAGCATATTGACTAAGAATGTGGCGGTTATATTATGACTATATAATAATTAGATGTTTACAATCAACATTTGTGCCCTGGATTTCAAATATAAGCAATTGTTATGTAGGGTCAGAAACACTTGCATTGTATATATTATGCTTTGAATAAGCCTGTGCACGTAAAACTTTAGCTCGGTTACAGACACAAACTGAACAAAAGTCTTTCAGGCGTGTATAACTAGAAATAACTAGAAATATAACTAGAACGTCGCGCCGCTGGCCGTTCGATTGTGTGTCTTGTTATCTACCGTATTTTATTTATACATATATACGCGTAAAAATAAAGAACACAACGACGACGACGTTGAGAGGATGACACACCGGGCGACGGTGGTGCCTCAATCTGAGCCCTGAGGCCCTATGTTGCGCTTTTTGGACTCCCAGGAGACTAGGGAGAAGGAAGTGACGTCAACAACGCTCTTTGGATGTTGATTGGTGGAGTCGCTGATGACGGTATCTGCTAAGATACCGTCATCTGCTAAGATACGTTCATTCACACCTACGTCACTTCCTTCTCCCTAGTCTCCTGGGAGTCCAAAAAGCGCAACATAGCACCCTGGTTCCTCGGAAGCGGCAGCTTCTACTTTGACTGGGCTACGTCCTTGGAGCCTGATGCTTCGACCCCAGTGGACCCCAATGAGCAACATCGCCATCATGCTCCTGGGGCTCCTTCATGCACAGATCGAACGGCGTGCCAGATCTCCATGGCTCGCTGCTGATCCGTCCAACCCACCTCCACGAAACTTGGACTTTTCCGAATGAGACTGCCATCCTCCCCCATACCAACAATCCATGTCGTCGTCATCATGCATGTATATACTCACCACAGTATCATGTTCACTAGACGCTGTAGAGGTCGCCACCTATCGACTTTGTAAATAGTCTGCCGCATTCCTGTGGCGCCCCCTCTCGCTGTACTTAGTTGATGTCGCTTGATTAAATTCATTCCTCTGTTGTGTTCTGGAACGTGTCGGTCGCATCCTGGCTCGCTTCACCCTGTCCTCACGGTACGGGCCCTCGATCCATCAAACATGGTGTCAGAAGTGAACCGACCTCGACGCTAGCCTTCAGGACACTACAATCATGTCCAAGGAATCCAGCCCGCAGTGGGTCGGCGTCAATCTGCGGCAGCCGGACGCGTTCGACTTTTCGAACGTCGGGACTTGGCCGACGTGGCGAGACCGCTACGACGACTATGTCACCGTGTCTGGGCTTGGACAAGCGCCTCAAGACGTCCAGGTACGCTCCCTACTCTACTGTATGGGTCCAGAAGCTCGTCCGCTGCTCAACACGTTCTCGCTCGACGCGGCGTCCCTCGCCTCGTACGCCGCAGTGGTTGCTCGCTTCACGGCGCACTTTGTGCATCCAGCCAACGAGCTCTACGAGTCTTCGCGTTTCCACAAACGCATCCAACAACCCGACGAAAGCGTGGATGCCTACTACGCGGAGCTGTGCAAGCTCGTGAAGCGCTGCAACTACCCGTCAGCGGCGATAGAAGAGCGGCTAGTTCGTGACAGGTTTGTCGTCGGCCTGCGTGACACGCGTCTCTCAGAGCAGCTGTGTCGGAACGCTAAGCTAACTCTCACCGAAGCCTGGACCCAGGCGCGTCAGTCCGAAGACGCCGATAAAGAGAGAGCGTCTGCCCGACCAAGCAACGAGAGTTCCCGTGCAGTCCAAGTCGACGCTACGAAAAAAGATAAAGTTCCGTCCCGTCGGCGCTCGGACGCCAAAGCAGCTCGTGCACGTGGAGCCCAAGCCAGAGCAGGGCATCCCCGTGAGTCATCGGCCTGTTCGTTTTGCGGTCGCGCGCCTCACGCGCGTTCAGACTGCCCAGCACGGGACTCGCTCTGCAACTACTGCAGAAAGAAGGGACACTTCGCCGAAGTGTGCCGTGCAAAGAAAGTCAAGCAAGGCAAGCTCGGCTCTATCCAGCTGCACGCTGTGGGAACACCCGCTAAGGCTAAGTACGTGGACGTCACCGTGAATAACTACACCGCGGAATTCAAGGTGGACTCTGGAGCGGAAGTGTCTGCCGTACCGAGTGACTTTCCCAACGTGCCGGCCAAGCTTGACAAGGTTGAAAGCCTGCTGACAGGACCCGGAGGTCAACCGCTGCGTGTGTTGGGATCGTATCTGGCACGACTGCAGTGGCAAGGGAAGACAAGCTCTCAGCGGCTCTATGTGATCGACTCCCTTTCCGTACCTCTTCTGGGTCTTCCTGCGATTGAGGCTCTCAAGGTTGTACAGTTCCTTGGTGCTGTGGATGCTCCCGAGACAACACTACATGCCGAATTGTTTCGCGGACTGGGCACACTCAAGGACGAATACACCATTCGCCTGAAGCCAGACGCCGTGCCATTTTCACTCAGCGCACCTCGTCGGATTCCCATCCCGCTGCGAGAGGTCGTCAGGCACGAGCTAGATAAGTTGGAGAGCGATGGAGTGATTCGTCGCGTCGACAAACCAACCCCATGGTGCTCCGGACTCGTCGTCGTCCCGAAGCCTACCGGAGCGTATCGACTCTGCGTCGACCTGACACGGCTCAACGAAGTGGTACTCAGAGAGCGCCACATCCTCCCGACAGTCGAGCAGGTCCTTGGTCTCCTGGGCGACGCGGCCATCTTCTCGAAGTTGGACGCCACAGCGAGCTTCCATCAGGTCAGGCTGGCAGCCGGCTCGCAGGAGCTCACGACCTTCATCACTCCTTTTGGCCGTTATTGTTTCTGTAGACTCTCCTTCGGCATCACCTCGGCGCCGGAGTACTTCCAGAAACAAATGGCCAGAATCCTCGAAGGTCAAGAAGGCGTCGCCAATATGATCGACGACATTCTTGTTTTTGGACGTACCCAGAAGGAACACGACGCTCGGCTCAAGCAGGTGTTGTCTCGGCTAGCAGGAGCTGGCATCACGTTGAACAAAGACAAGTGCCGGTTTGGAGTCTCCGAGGTCTCCTTCCTGGGAGTTATTGTTTCGGCAGAAGGCATCAGGCCGGATCCCAGCAAAGTGGAAGCCATCCGGACCATGGATCCTCCGAATGACATCGCTGGCGTCAGACGCCTCCTTGGGATGGTAAACCACCTAGCCAGATTCCTGCCTCACATCTCTGACGTCACTGCCCCAATTCGAGTCCTCTTGAACAAAACTACGAGCTGGACATGGCAGCATGAACAAGAGGCAGCGTTTGCCAAGATCAAGGAGCTGCTCACTTCAGACCGGTGCATGGCCAAGTACCACCCGGCGTATGCCACGACGGTTTCTGCAGACGCAAGCTCTTTCGGACTCGGTGCCGTCTTGCTGCAGACTCAGCCGTCGGGAGAACGTCGACCGGTCGCCTTCGCCTCGCGGTCAATGACAGACACCGAGCAACGATACAGTCAAACGGAAAAGGAGGCATTGGCGACGGCGTGGGCCATCCAGCGGTTCGACGAGTTCGTCCGCGGTATCAACTTCGACGTGGAGACGGACCACCAGCCACTCGTTTCGCTGTTTGGCAAGATGGAGCTTGACATGCTACCTCCGCGGGTACAGAGACTCAGGCTCAAGACTATGCCCTATCAGTTCCAGATGCTCTACGTGCCTGGAAAGCTGCTGGCTACAGCGGACACCTTGTCGCGGATTCCTTCAAAGGCGCCCGGTCCTTTGGACACTGTGGAACTTTTTGCCACAGAGGTAGTTGACTGCACCTCCGAAGTACTGCCTGTCAGCTTGGAGGATGTGAGGAAAGCACAAGGCTCTGATGGCGAGTGCAGTGCACTGATCTCCTTTTGCCAGCGCGGGTGGCCGCAGAAGTCAAAGTTACCACTGCATCTGGGAAAGTATGCTGCCGTGATGGACGAACTATCCGTTTGCAACGGTGTTCTTCTTAAGGGTGCCTGCTTAGTCATCCCCTCTTCACTGAGACTGCCAGTGCTGACGCTGCTGCACGAGGGACATCAGGGAATTAACCGTAGCAAAGCCCGGGCTCGAGAATCAGTATGGTGGCCAGGCATAACTGCGGAGATCACTTCCATGGTTACCAATTGTGAACAGTGCGCCTCCACTCGTGTGAACTTGTCGGAGCCGCTGGTCTCCACCCCTCTCCCCGGTCGTCCGTGGGAAATGCTCGGCATGGACCTATTCCACCTCAACGGACAGACCTTCATCCTGGTGGTGGACTACTACTCCCGATTCCCAGAGGTTGTGACGCTGAGAAGCACGACAGCTCAGGTTGTCATAGACGTGATCAAGAGCATCTTCGCTCGCCATGGAATTCCTCAGCGCGTAAGGTCTGACAACGGTCCACCATTTTCTTCGAGAGAGTTCACATCTTTCGCTAAATCTTACGGGTTTGACCATGTGACCAGCAGCCCTCACTTCGCCCAGTCTAATGGAGAAGCTGAGAGGATGATCCGGACGGTGAAAGACCTCTTTCGGAAGGCAGACGACCCCCATCTGGCCCTCCTCAGCTACCGAGACACCCCGGGAGTGAACGGTTTCAGCCCAGCCCAGCTTTTGATGGGGAGGCAGCTGAAGACCCGAGTTCCTAAGCGCGACGAGCAGCTTCGTCCAAACTGGCCAGCGAAAGACAAGGTCGCCAGCAATGATTTAGCCTACAAAAGACAACAGGCTGCAGACTACAACCGGCGTCACGCGGCCAGGGACCTGCCGTCACTTCGAACCGGAGAGCAAGTCTGGGTGAGACCTGATCAAGTGCGCGCTACAGTGTTGAGTCCTGCTCAACGACCACGAAGTTATATCGTGGAAACAGAACGTGGTGGAGTTCTTCAACGAAATCGCCGCCATCTTGTGCCTTTCGGTGGAGAGGCACAACCACAAGATCAGCCCGAGCCAGCGCAACACGTCTTGGTTCCTGAACAACCACGACCTGCAAGCCCGACAGGGCCGCCCCCTGCACACTGAGCCGGTCCCGGTCCCAACTGACAGCGACGGTGTTGTGCGAACTCGTAGTGGCCGACGTGTTGTTCGGCCGACTCGTTTAAATTTGTGAAGTTTTATGTAGTGGGCTTCCTCCATCTTTCATCTTTCATAAAGGGGGAGATGTAGAGGTCGCCACCTATCGACTTTGTAAATAGTCTGCCGCATTCCTGTGGCGCCCCCTCTCGCTGTACTTAGTTGATGTCGCTTGATTAAATTCATTCCTCTGTGGTGTTCTGGAACGTGTCGGTCGCATCCTGGCTCGCTTCACCCTGTCCTCACGGTACGGGCCCTCGATCCATCAAACAGACTCGGCACCGCGGGCCTGCATGGTACGGGCTGCTGCCTTTCCGCGGTGCCGCGGCTCTCCGGAGCCAAACAAAATAAAGACTAAAACTTAGGACTAAAGACAAATGCTTTGCTGACCCACAGCCGATTGCGCCTTAAAAGAAAGAACAATAGTGTTTCCTCGTTTAGAGGATACAAATTCAAAAGCTACACCACTAGTAACGCACATCACTGAAATAACATACTCAATACAGAAGATAACAGATTGTCTCTTCAACGCAAAACGGCAAAATAAACATAATTGGGGAGATTTTTTTGTTTCTAAAAGCCAAATTCAGAAACCTTAAGGGGGATTCAACCGCTATTTATTTGTACCCTTTTCCTCATAGATGGCGCAGAATTTTTCCGGAACAAACGAGTTGCACGTTCGCAGCATCGCATGCAGGTCGGGCGCTCGAGGTGGGCTCGGGCCACGGGCTGTTCGCCGCCGATCTCGAGCTAGATCGTCTTCACTCTGCATCTGCCGCTGCAGGAAGCGGCCAACAGGCGGCGCGAGATACGAGCCAGTACATACGTTGATTACAGTGGCTTACAAAACGCAGAATAAGCTCTGATTTCCGAATAGATTCGAAGTTCCGTCCACGTTCGGAATTATCGAAAGCACAAGGTGCGGCGTTGCGGCCGTTTGAACCAGGACATTTAACACGCAAACAATGTTTTGAAAGAAAAAAAAAGTTTATTTTTAGAGTTTAACTTAAAGATAGAAAACAAAAAGAAATAAAGTGGCAGTTTTGCACTTCCTATGTCCTATATCGGCCTGCTCTTCGTCTGAATACTGGTTTGCAAACCCGCTCCCAGGATGTGTGGAGTAAAGCCCATCTATCCTGGGAAAAGTGGCGCCAATCATTTTTGTGGAAATGCTCGAGACACCTGCCGCGCGCCACTTCTGGGAAGAACTAGAGCTACTAAATGAGCTGCGCTTAGAGTATCGGCACTCTGTTCCCCAACATTGTTGTGGGCGCCGACATTTTGGTGCTTGTGCAGAGTAGACGCAACTGCCGATCGTCATGATTCAAAAATGCGACTTCCTCAGCTTTAGATTCGGTGTTAGGAAGCATGTAATATTGCTTTGCTCTGTCGCGAACTGTTTAAACATTTGTGGCGGACGGAAAAGCGTTTCCTGTGATTTTAGATAAATCTTCAGATAACTGGCAACAATGATTTTAAGCCACAATATGAACAAGTGTCGTTACTCTGAAGAGTAGCTTATTTAGTGGCACTATAGAAGAATGATGGCGTCTGAAATCTAGCTCAGTGCTGCGCTGTTCCGCCATGATCTTCCCTAGTGCCACTAAATAAGCTACGCTTCAGGGTAACGACACTTGTCCATATTGTGGCTTAAAATCATGGCTGCCAGTTATCTGAAAATTTATTTGAAATCACAGGAAACGTTTTTACGTCCTCCACAAATGTTTAAACGCTTCGCGACAGAGCAAAGCAATCATTCATGAGCTTCCTAACACCGAATCTAATTCTGAGGAAGTCGCACTTTCGAATCATGACGATCGGCAGTTGTGTCTGCTCTGCATAAGCACCAAGATGGCGGCGCCCACAGCAATATTGGGGAACAGAGTGCCGACCCTAAGCATAGCTCATTTAGTGGCGAGGTCCACACTTCTGCACGTCCAGAGGCGTGGACCTGGTCGACGAGGTCCACACTTCTGCGCGTCGAGTCAGAAGTAACAAGAAGCAACCGTTTCCCACTGTGCCGTTGAACTGTACCAAGGAGTTCTCTGTCCAAGCAAGTGGCTCGGCTCTGCTATCTCGTCCACAATCGCGCGCCAAGTGCACAGCAGCTGACAACATTGGCAACGGGTATGGCAAGAAAGGACACTTTCTGTCTGTCTGCCTGTCGGCGAAAAAGAACCACTCAAATACACAAAGCCATGTTGCACTCCGAGTTATCCTCGTAAATTCCGTAAGTTGAAGGCGCTGCCGGCAAGTGCAGACTAAATTCATTTAATAAAATTCACGCTTTCAAGTACCGCCAACCATTGTTGTGGAAACGCACAAGACACGTGCGAGGAGCGGGTGCTCCGCTGCCATTCACTTCAAAGGGCCGCTGATTTCAGTACTACACCGATAACTGCTTCCAAGGGCCGCTCGAGATACGGGCCTCGTGCACTGGCGCATTTGACACCACTTGCAAGACAAACGCGAACATATCGAAGGGCTTTAGTTCAGACCACCGTGGTCCAGACAGATTTATTTATTTATTTATTTACCCTAAAAACCCTTTCGGGCATTACATAGGGGGGGGGGGGGCAATCATAGACAAAGGAAATGCACTTCGTGACAAACATGATGTTGGCGCAACATATAATAAAAGAAAAACAAAACAAAAATGCTTACAGAAAACTAGGTAAGCAAAAACTACATACATTGGTATACACTGGTTAGGGCGCTGGTAAACATCTGGGTTGACGTGATCGACACAATATCGCTGGGTAGGCTGTTCCAATCGGAGACAGCGAGGGGGAGAGGGGAGTTTTTGAATAGGTTCGTGCGAGCGAAAATGGGGCGTACTTTGAAGGGGTGATCTACGCGGGATGAGACATGATGAGGAGGCTGGATGTATGAATCTCTGAAAGCAGATGAACCATGGTATAGCTTGTGGAAGAAGGACATGCGGGAAATATATCTACGACAATGAAGTGGTGAAAGGTTGAGGGAATGTTTAATGTTAGTCACACTTGAATATCGGGAGTAATCCTTAGCTATGAACCTGGCGGCTTTATTTTGAAGTGACTCAATATTATTGGTTAGATACATCTGATGAGGGTGCCAAATGATGGACGCGTACTCCAACTGCGATCTTACGAGAGATGTATACGCAAGAAGTTTAGTTGCTTTATTAGCCTGGAACAATGAACGTTTAAGAAATCCTAGAGTTTTAGACGCTTTGCTGATGATATGCTCAGTGTGAAGGTTCCATGATAGGTTAGCTGAAAGGTGGACGCCTAGATATTTGATTGATGTGACATTTTCAATCTGGTTCTCTCCGATTGCATACGCGTGGCGATCAACATTTAATTTGGTGGTGAAGGTTAGAGACTTTGTTTTTGTAATGTTGATTTGCATCAACCAAGTGCTGCACCATTGGCTGATTATTTCAAGGTCGCGCTGGAGTACGCACACATCTAAAGGAGTGGATATGGGGCGATAAATGACGCAATCATCCGCGAAAAGGCGTATGGTGGACTGAATGTTAGCGGGAAGGTCATTTATATAGAGAAGGAACAATACCGGACCAAGAACCGAACCTTGTGGGACGCCAGACTTTACCGGTGTGGGAGAGGAGACATGTTTATTAATCACGACAGATTGAGACCGATTTGATAAAAAGCTCGCTATCCATTCAATAACTAATTCGTTTATATTAATAACAACCAATTTATATATCAATCTGTTGTGGGGGACCCGGTCAAAAGCTTTCGCGAAATCAATAAACACAGCATCGACGGGACGGGAGGAATGAACAGAAACATGAAGGTCATGAATTAATTCAAACAGCTGGGTTTCACAAGAATGTTCGCGTCGGAAGCCGTGCTGATTCGGAAAGATAAGGTTGTTACTTGATAGATGAGTCATAATCTGGGATGAAAGTATATGTTCCATGAGTTTGCATGCCACGCAGGTTAGCGAAATAGGCCTGTAGTTGTTGAAAGAATTCTTATCACCAGACTTGAAAATGGGGATGACGTGGGCAAGTTTCCAGTCGTCAGGTATTTCGCCAGAGGAGAGCGATTGTTGAAACAGCCTACCCAGCAGAACCCCAGATACGTGTTTGGTTAATTTCAAGAGTTTGGTTGATATTCCATCAGGGCCCGGGCTGGAGTTAGCGTTCAAACGATCGATGGCACACTCGACCCCGTGACTGGTGATAACAATGTCCTGCATAACACATTCAGCATGAGATGTCAAAGCGACTGGCTGAGGGAAGACATCCTCCTCAGTGAAAACACTGCTAAAAAAGGTGTTAAACCCAGCGGCCAATTGGCGTGGGCCCAAAAAAGACCCGTCATCACAAGAAACACTTGGCAATACTGGTGAAGGTTTAGGATTAATTACTTTCCAAAATTTTTTTGCATCAGTTCTAAGCATGTTCGAGACATCCTCGTCATAAAATATTTGTTTGGCGGTTTTTATTTCTTTCTTACATATGATTGAGTAAGCATGATAAACGGTCCAGGCATGTTCCGAGTCTGAGTGGAGGGCACGCCTGTACAGACGTTTCTTTTTTTGAATAGATCTTTTAATAGCAGTTGTAAACCAGGGCTTGTGCAAACTTGGAGCGATTTTTAAAGTCGGAACACATATGGATTGAACCTCCAATAGCTTTTCCCGAAAAAGGACCCAATTTTCATTCACTGACCGTTCATCGAATTCACTAAGAAATGTACCGGAAAATTCGCGTAGCATAGACTCTAAAGTTTCCGAGTCAACTCTCTTGTAGTCAAATATTTCTTTCTTTATTGAGTCCCGCTTATTAACGACCAGAGAGAAGTCACAATGTATAGCATGATGGTCGCTAATTTGGTCGATTACTTGTACACTAGCGTGTTCAGGGTGAGTTGTAAAGACTAAGTCTAATACGGCATCTCCACGAGTGGGAGCGGTAATTATTTGCTTCATATTAAAGTAATTGGCCATATCAAGTAACTTACGGCACTCACTTTTCTTTGCACATTCATCAGGTACAACACAGGCGCCCCAGTCAATGCCAGGGTAGTTGAAATATCCGTCCAATATGAGAGGACAGTTAGGGAATCTACATTGGATTTCGTCGATAACTTCTGTGAGGCCCTCAACAAAGTCTGCCGGAGAGCTCGGAGGACGGTAGCATACACCAACTACGCATGTCTGAAATTCCAGTTTTATGGTGACCCACAAAATTTCAAGCGTGCTGTTAAGGGAGATAACAGAGGATGAGACGTTGTTTCTAATAGCTACTATTACTCCGCCTCCCTGGCACCGGGACGATCCTTGCGATAAACAGTGAACAAATTAGAAAAAGACAACTCCGAGTCTGCAATATTCGAAGAAAGCCAGGTTTCGGTTCCTAACAGGACATCAACAGAGCATGCATCGATGCAAGTAAGCAGTACATCCTGCTTTGGAAGCAGACTTCGAAAGTTGGCTATAAGAAAGGAGAGGGAACCAATCTTTGTAGTGCAGCATGAACTGGATTTATTTTTTTGTCACGTACTGAGATCGCGCAAATTATCTCTGGGAATACAAACAACTTGATCAGTGGCCACGTGCAATAAAGAAAAAAAGGATCGGTGGCCGAGTGCGCTAGAGCACGCCAGCTTGGAGCACGTGGAGCGAAACCTCGCGCTGTTATAACCCAGGGATCCTGGGTTCAATTCCACCCCTGCCCGTTTCGATCTGGATGAGCATCGTACCGGCGTGCGGTCGTGTATCACTACTGCGTGATGCACGTTAAAGGGTCATGAAACGATTTTCCTACTTCTTCTTCCTTAGCTTTAATCCTCAACTCAAATGCGAATTGTGAAATCACTGGGTCCTGACATTCTTCGGCACCGGTGCGATGACTCCTAGCTTCCACCGTGCTTTTTATGCACACCATAGAACTTGTCATTCGCCAGTGACGATAAGTTCCGTCAGGGCACTCATTGGCCACGAACGCGAATCCAAATATTCGTCGACAAATTGATTGTTGACGAGCGCCTACGTCCGAGTGACGCGCTTCTCGTGTCCAATGCGTGAGCTCGGCTCGGCTGACGTCAGTTTGGCACTGCTGACGCGCTTTAGGAACCGCGGATGTATCAAAGTGAAAAGGCGGGGAGCTTCCGATGGAAAGAAGGTACGAAATAGTCCGCTATATTTTCAAATGTTCGTACCGAAAAGCTGGCTTTTGACTTTCTACCCTCTTTCTTTTGGCCAACTAAACGATATGCGATTAGTAAAGTCCCAATTTAAAATCTTTTATCCCAGCCCAAAATTCGTTTTATGGCCCATTTAACGACCCCAGGCCAGCGGTTGTACTGCACTGGCTAAATTGCTCGCCTACAGCTGGGAGACAAGTCGCCCGTTGAGGCAGACTATGTTCTATACTTCGTTTCAGCTTGGGTCCAGACGCAGGCGATGCTACAACCGCGAGCTCCGGGCTTTCAGCGTCCCTGCCAAGCACGCGCGCTCGTGCAATGCAAGCACTGTTCAGGGCCACACGCTCGCGCTCGTAGCATCGGCTGCGTCTGGACCCAAGCTGAAGCGAAGTATAGGCCAGGGGTGGCCAATCTGCGGCTCGCGAGCAGCATGCGGCTCTTCGCGTGCTAAAATGCGGCTTGCGGCTCCCTCGTCCCTCGCCCCCCCCCCCCCCCCCCCCACACACGCACACACACACACCCGCCTCCCTCCCGGTCACACGAGCATTTCCGCCAAAAGAGAAATATAACGCGTTTTGAATCGAAAGACAGGTTGCGGTCTCGTAGTCGTGTGTTACTGCTACCTTATGTACAGTCGGACTGTTTTTGACTCGGGTAGATCGAAAGTATTTCCAGTTTCGTTTATTCCTCTAAACAAAAATGTGCCCCCCCCCCCCCCCCCCCAAGCGGCTCTTGGAAGTTTCGTGGTTTTGTATGCGGCTCTTAGGCCAGGTCAGCCTGGCCACCCCTGCTCTAAGCTGTATAAACATACACACACCCCAATTTGTTTCCAGACAGGTAAGGTGGCACCGCTTCATTCCGCCGTGACAATGTAAGATCACTGTTGAAAGAGGTGTTCATAACGGAAAATAGCATAGTGAATTCCCGAGGTTATTTATGAAGACACTAAAGTTATTTAAAGGTTCATTTGAGTTTGCCTAAAAATTAGAAAAATGAAAAAAGAGAGAGAAAAAAACAAAAACGTACGCCTTATTTTAGGTTGAAACGTATTTTCTACCTATTGATGGCCCGTTTGGTTTTCTTAATAATCCGCAAAACGGGAAGTGTTAAATTTAGAAACAAATTGTTTCAGGCGCCAGAACGCTAACGTCAAAATTCAATTTGCATCTCAGAGTGGGCACCTATTTGGTGGTTGAGAAAATATATTGTAATTGTTCAAAATAATAGAAATCATGCTTCTTTTTTTTGTTTTTCATATCCACTAGCCACCAAATAAGGTCTACAGAGGATGAAAATATCTGAAATAATGTTTCATAAAATAAATGTTGTTTTGGTATAAGTCTTCTTTGCAACCCATTCGACTATATTTTTTTATTTCCAAATACATATTAGTAGGGTGCCTTCATGTGCGCTTTGCTTAGGGTGGAGACATCTGGCCATTGCATCCCAACTTTCTTTTTTTTTTTGTTCAGAAGCGCGTGAAAGAGCGTGTCTTGGCACGCGTTTGTGGCGCTGACTGTGCTATGGCGACATTTTGTTTTCGTCGATTTATTTGTATTTTACTCGTGAGCGCGTTCTGTCGGCATCGAGCATACTACAAGGGGTGGCAACACCCTAAGCAGAAGGACATTGAGGCACCCTACATATAAGGATATCTCTGTTCAACCCTGCACGATCTTAGGGTGCTTATGTGCCACGCTTGATAGTGTGTACAAGCGTTTCACCACGCGCGCTAACATATCACACACAAAAAATAGAATCAACAAAAGTATCGCCTTCAGAGCCTTATCAGGTCTTTCGCTAGGAGTCTGCTGATGACTAGTTACACTTTTTTGCAGCGTTCAAAAAGTGCCGACGAACGGAGCCATCAATTGTAATTCTGTTGTGTCTATGTTTACACAGCGGGAATTTAGTCAGGTCTGAGGGCATCTGGTGTCGTCGTTGGAGATGAAAGACAGAGCAGTATACCGCCGCCTATCTGACGTCTTTAGCGTGCATCACGCAATAGTGATCCATGACAGCACGCCGGTGCGATGCTCATCCAGATTGAAACGGGCAGGGGCAGGGGATTGAATCCACGATCAGTGGGCTTTACAGCGCGAGCTTTCGCTACACGTGCTACCGATCCACGAGCAACGAGACATCGCGGTCGAATTCGAGCTCGAGAAAAAAACAACAGCAACAGCAAGAAAACCTCCGGTTTGAGGCATTTAGTACTAGTGTCGCCATCTCGTTTAACAACTTGGAAATAAAATTAACAGGGTGATTTTATTTACACAAATACGCAAATACAACAATATTTTGCTTTCTCGTAATGGTCTTAAAATTAAGATTAGAGGCACCCCTAGTACGTACGGCAAAGCGTTTTGTCACGTTTGTCTTCTAAATAATTGTATTTTCAAAAATGCCTCAAAACGCGCTAAAAACGGTCAAAACGGTCATATTTCTGAATTTTATTAAAAATCTCCAGCGCTCTAAAAGAAAAATCCAAGGGCCGTACAACCTTCATTACGTTATCATAAGAAACCTCCAAAAGAATGAATACGATCGTGCATTCCTGAAACTCAGGTTTGTGTAGCGAAATTTGCCCATTGAGTGACGACCGGTTGAATCCCCCTTAAAACAAAGCGAGATTCACTTCTCTCTTCTCTTGCTCTTTGCTCTGACGCTTGTTTTTTATACTGCATTTTTACGTGTAAGTCCGCGTTTTACTTAATCATTGTTCCGATGCTTGTTTTCTGTGGTATGTTTTACATTCAAATAGGCTAGGGTTACAAGCAAGCTAGCGGATTCCCACTCATTTCCTTTGACTTTAGTCTCTGCCTATTTTGTTTCACCTTGCGATGGACCGCATCGGACGCTACGAGTCACCCCAGGCTAGGGTGCCTACATGTTTCCGCCACTCCGCTGTTTAGGGTGGCGACAACGTTTGTGATACCTGCTGCCGACAAACCAGTGTTGCCTACCTTGTTACCATGGCAACCTCCGCTGTTTTCGTTGACCATTTTGTCACACGCGGCGGTCGTGCGCTCGCACTACGCCGCTAATCCTCGTTAGGGCTACGGAGCGCCCACCGCTCTCGTTCCGACGGCGAGGTTTCGGCGTGCGATGCCGGTCTGTTGCGTTCCATTTTGTCGTGGGAACTCGTGTTTCGTTAAAAGCAACGCATACTTCCTGCTCGCAACTTTGGAATATGAAACACCCGAATGAAGAGAGCGACAGCCACCACGACCGCCATCCCACTGAGCCTCCGACTTTTTTTATGAACGGAAACGGAAGTGGCCTCATAGTGTCGCCCGTGTTTCGAGAATACAGAAACTAAACGTTGTTTACGTTTAGCGAAATAAGAAGTGGGGAAAAATAGCGGTGGGAGAGGATCTGGGAAAGGGTAACAAGAAGCTGGCGCCACCCTAAAGCGGAGCGGAAACATGTAGGCACCCTACCCCAGGCAATCCACCACCGTGAGCGGGACTACATGCACGGCGTGTTGCTGCGCCCCAGGGTCACGCGACACTCAGAAGGCATTGGATTGGTTTTGATGGCTCTCATGCTGTCTGTTGCGGTCCATCGTAAGGTGAAGTAGACTATCGTCACCGCTCTTGGCGAGTGACCGAACTGACTAGACCTGTAGAAAGACAATCCCGCGCCAGACGAGCCGCGACCGTTGCATTGAGGGCCACGTAGAAAGAGAGCTGGGTGCTAGCTGCTACTGAGGCCGCCGTTTTTGCACTATTTTTAATATTTCACCACCTCTAGGTTAAGCTCACCCTTAAACAAAAATTGAAGTGACATAACACATTTTGTGAAACTGCGTTCACATGCCCAGTTTGAGGTATGTTCGATTGGAATTCGAATTTTACAAGGCTTACCGAATTTGTTGGTCTTTTACGGCATCACCCGGTACATACAATCTCATTCGCATTAAAACCAGGCACTTCCGTCACCGCGAAACGCTGGCAACTGAGAGCTCGCAGAGTGCATCTTGAATGACCTCGCAGGTAAATACCTCGGACGCGCACGCGGAAATTGTATTGGCTCATGTCCGAATAAGGAGCAAGATGATCGACAAATGACAGGCAATAAACCAATAACGTTTGTATAACGAACGAACCACAATGAACAAACGTATATTTGAGCCCAGCGGGTGTTGGAAAACACACAAAGAATTGAATTGAATACGATAAGAAATATCGAGATTCGTAAAGCAAGCGCTTACTTATGCGTTTCAATACAAGTTTCGTGACATTGTCTATATACGGTCCCTTGTGCTGCACCGTAGAGGTTGCACCTTGGAATACGGTTTAGAGAAGCTCGCTTTAGCAAACGCCGTTTTACCGACCCCAGTTTATTGAATCTCTTTACTGGCGACGAGACGTTTTGGTGGCGCCACCTTGCGGATGCTCTCCTGTGACGTAGCGGGTAGGATGCGAGCAGACGACGCGCTATGTAATAACACGGAGTGGCTAGGCTAGTTCGCATCTGTGCCGATTAAAAATGGTTTATTTCTTAAAGACAAGTGTAAGGTGTTTTTGAGAGTGATCTTTCTAATGAATAAAAGCGGCTCGAGGTAGCTTTTTACATATAAAAGAAAAACTTTAAAATGTTCAAAAACAAGCCTGGAGCTTCACAATGCAGCTTGCGCGGCGTGCGTCAGTGCTATTCACAGTCTGCAATTCTTGTTTTTTGGGGGATCTGTGGAGGCTCATGTAGAAAAAAGTTTCACAGTCTGCAAAGTAAATGACGTGCTGTAATCTTAGCTGTGCACACGCGTACAGTTGCGTTGCAAAGCGCCGCACACTTGTTTTAGCTACATTGAGATTTCCGATACCGACGCTTCTATTCAAGTGTGACTCGACAGTTGCTGCCGAGCGAATGCTTGTCGTCAACTGACGCTTTGTTCCCCGCGCATTGAATACGTGGAAAATAAGATTTTCACATCACGACTTCCGCTCGAAAGAAATGCCGACATTTTCATAACTTCTTAATTGTTGGCCATGGTCCGGCAAATTCAGGCGATTGATTAATTTGTTCTATCCAATTTTTACTCAGAATTGTTTACAAATTTATAATGGTCGCTGAGAAGTGCATTGTGCATTATGTGCAATTCTTTGGGTCCGCAAAATTAAACATTCAAACGGGAGTAATCCATAGCAGGTATATACCTCATTTCTCGGGACGCTGAAGTGTCACTGACTTACTAGATTTAATAGACCTGGATCCCCGGGGACCTCGGACGTTTCGCGTCGGCCGGGTAAATAAGCACGGATTTAATTGCAACGACTCCTGGAGCCAACCACCGCTTCTTCCTGCAAGTTATTTTAAAGAAATGTTTGTTTTCTGGTTTGAAAAAAAACAATAAAAGGAATCAACTTGGAACTAATAACAGACCGACACTCACAGAACACATCGCAACCAACAGGATACACGAAGTCACTTTTACTAAAGTGTTTACTACACACGCGAGATGTTCTCAAATTTCGCTTTTCTATTTTCAATTTGATGAGTTAAATTTGATGAGACATTCCAGTATGAGTTTTATTTCGTCCGAACCATAATAAATAGATACACCCTATTCGCCGTTGTAGACGTTGTGGCGGGGTGAAGCGCTGGATATTCTATTTTCATTAGCCAGCAGACCACCATCCCAGCGCTTCGACACCTCAGCGCCAAAAGTATTTGTTAGCACTACAACGCGTGCCACGTTTTCAAGCTTTGGTAAAATGCCCTACTACAAGCATAACTTCACCAAATAAACACAAAGCGTGAAACAGGTTTTGCCGCGCGCAAACAGCACACGAAGCGAGCTGACGAGCCGAGAGATACAATGCAGGTTTGCGCAGTCTATCCTGGTTTGTCCTAACCGCCACATCACAAACGATGATGATGATGGCTAAACAAGCGCGCCCTGTAGTTCGCGCACGCCGCCAATAGAGAAACCCATTTTAGAGAAAATGGCGATGAGCCTCCTTTTAGCGAATTCGGCCGCCGCAAAGAGGCGTTAACGGGTTGGTGAAGCGAGTTAACATTTTTGTAGTGAGCGGCCGCACAGTGCCGCCCCGAAGCGGGGTGAACGCAGTGGGCGGGGGAAGGGGGGGGGGGGTTAACATTCGCTTCAGTGATACACGCGCGAAGTAGGACAGCCTTTTTTAAACAGCGTCCCCTTTTTGATAAACGGTGTTTCTCTAAACTGAGGCTTCGCTTTTTCTAAACCGTGCTTCGATAAAACGGGCCCGTTTCCTAAAACGTGTTTCGATGAAATGGCGTTCGATCAACCGTAGTAAACCCACCGCTGTGCATGCAGTCGCTTCCAGCAGCCTACTAACCGTGTTGCTCTGCAGGTATTTGAAGAATGCAGTAATATAGCTTATTTCTGCGCCACGCACGAACTGGATATTTTTATTGTCTTATGAAACAAACCTGATGGCTGCGTATGTCCTAAACGTCAAATGCAAAAAAAGTTTGCAAAAAAATAATAAAAGACGTTTACAACTCCCTGTAACGCCAAATTCGAGCGCAGCTCTTGAGGAGGAGGAGCGAAGGGAACTGAGGGGAGGGTATACCCCTCTCCCTCCTCCTCACCTCCTCATCTTGCCTGCTACTCCTTCCTCCGAGCGGCGTCGGCGTCGCCGTTACCGTGAGGTCACGTGATCCTCGTGACGTCGCGTGACCCTCGTGACCTCACGGGGGTCACGTACCTCACGGGGTCACGTGACCTCACGTGGGTTACGTGACCTCACGGTTACGCCGACGGCGACGGCGACGGCAACGGCGACGCCGCTCAAGGCGGAAACGGTCGCCTAAGGGCTGCGCTTTAAAAAAAATATGAGTGGATTTCAATTTTGCTGTTTGTTGCGAGCCACGTGGTCGTGAGACCGATGTCTTAAGCAAGCATCGACATATCAAGGAGCTTTCTCGATGTTTACACAAAATGTAAACAAACACTTTGTGCCACCAGCGCACCGCGTATTAAAATCAGTTCTTTTAGTCATTTGGCTTTTTTTTTTGCAATTGTCTATGCGTTCCATAATGTCAGCTTTATGGTGCTTATGCAGGCAACACAATGTAGCTGTCAAGTACCAAATTTCACGTTTAGGAATTAAAGGAATGGAATGGAGCGATTCAGCCATTCCAGGAGAGGGAATTGGCCCAGTGTCCCCATTCCTAGGACTTGAAAGGAATTGAATACCTGAAACTCTAATTTTCCGGAATGACATTGGAATGGAACGGGGGTGCCCATTCCGCAACACTGCAGTGCATTCCTGACAGCCGCTGAACATGCATTCAGCCACACAGGCTCCGTTCTGATTTATTAAGGGAAGCATGTAACAGATATCAAGTAACGTAGCCTGACATTTGGCCTGGGAATGTCCAGGGGCATGTGCACTTCGCCGTAACGTGGTGAGCACGTGCGTCTCACAAAGGAATAACTCTCATAACCATGTAGTACTACTCATTCTCAGAGAGGTATTAAGGCTGTCGAAGAAGTTATTAATTTCTATATTATCCAATTTTTTCACTTGGTTAATATTCATTGAAATGAATGCGCTTTGGTTTCAATTTCACAGTGCGTCACACAGGGAGTAAAACGTTACATAAGAGGGAACTCACACTCACGAAAGAAATGCACTAATAGGTGTTCCATGTAAGTTACCCGGAATATCGTGAGATTTTGAGAAGTTATAGTAAGGGTCATGCCTCAAAATCGGCATTTTAGTGAATTAGTTTTCGCACTACGCACTTCTTCACTCATCCCTTCCCCGCCAGTGCGAATCGTTCCCTGAAACGGGAGGATAATATGTACGCACGAACATTTGTCCCGTTTCCATATACTTAGGGGACACTAAACTACCTAAACATTTTTAAATGCCCAAAATAGGACACGTTCCTCCCAAAATGAACTTCCCCCAAAAGACGACATATCTAACGCAAGATCTCCGTCGCGAGACTTATTCGAGCTATCCCGAAATATGCGGCTTTTACGGTGTTGATGTCTCAAAATACGTGCATATATTGGAATCGCCACTCACTCAAAATGTGTCTCGCGACACACATACCGTGTCAATTTTTTTCTTCGGTAAAGGTTCATTTTTTTACCTTCGTGCCTTAATCAGGAGCTTACCGAATCGTTAGAGTATTTTTTTTTAAGAATGCAACAGTGACGACGGTGACATCAGCGTCCTCTGTCCTTTTTCGCCGGTGCTCCTACGATTATCCGCCAGGATCATGACAATACTTAGCGATACCCTGCCACTCCTTTGACGTATTGTACTGTCATTTTCAGGACGCCTCAAAATGCAGTGGCGAGGCAGGAAGCTAAACACACCATTTAATTTAGAGACGCGCTCACTAAAGTGTACTCCTAATCTTCCAGCAACCCTCGCCTCAAAAATTAAATGAAAGTAAAGAAATACAGTGCTGCCAACTAGATATAATCATTAAAAGGAAGTCCCCAAGCGAATTTTTTCAAGTTCCACCAGTCGCCTAAAGAGCTCGGGTGGCGCTCCATTTTTTAGGTGGAGTTCAATTTATTCTTTTGTACTGCGAACATTATTTCATACAGATTTGACCAGTCTTTTATGGAAGGTTACGCCGACTCGGTCAAACTGCTACGGACAGCGAGTTGGCCTCCCGGATCATCATCCGCGCTACGGGGAAGGAGTAACGGTCCAAGCCTCCGACGTGGTTCCGCCAGGACCACTCGATGCCTTCACCCTTGCTCGTGTGTGGCCCGTTCAGGTTAAGGCCGTTGAGGTTGCTGATGTGGCAGTTGCTGTACCACCAACCGCCTTTGAAGTATTTGGCACAGTTTTCGGTATATTCATCGTTGTCATTGTCGAAGGTGGTAAAGTTGATTCCGTTCGTGTAGCTGAACGAGTCCGAACCTGTAAACGTGAATAAATTGAAGGGCTATCACTGAGAACTCTTCTATGGATGCCCTCATATTACTATGACACTAACATTATAGAAAACGATTGAGATCAAAGGTGGTAATGCCGCATTCACATCCATGCCATACGTATGTTATTTCTACCCGATACGCCTTTTATGCGGCATAAGCCAGTTCACCTATCCCCAAAGTTGTCTCCAGTCTAAAGGACTCTAAAATCTCTTTAAAAGAACTCCAGAGTCTACATTTTCGCAGGGCACGAGTGTAATCAATATTTACGTTTTATAAAATAAGCCTAGTGAATGACACTGCTGAGATTGTGTCTCCTATAACGTGCCGCGGAGTAAATAGACAGTTAAAGTAAGAGCGTTCATAGACCACTGCAGAGGTGTTAAATATATTTGGGGAAGGGGGGGGATAGATTATGCTATTTTTATTGTTTAAAATTTTTCTTTAAATTTCAATAAATTTATTGATTTGCTTTGTGGAAAAGCAGACATGCGAGCCCAGTAAATAGTGCCCGATTCTAAGTGTATACACAACAGACTAAGAACCTCCTACGCCAATCTCTGGTGCTCTATGAGTTACCTGAGCCAAAAAGAACGACGAGGGATGTCGCGACGGTAATTCACTCGCAGTGGCAAGAAGACGTCCAACTCTTTCTGCCACTGACAGTGCATGACTATACGAGTGCGATACTCATAGCCTTCCTTCCCTGCTAAGCTGATTTACGGACGATTAACGAAAGTCATTTCGACACCATTCTTGAAAGGCAGTATAAATGCAGTGATGCCACAGAGTTTTTTTTCTTTTTTTGGGTAAATTTTATTGAAGATTACATAAATAAAAAAAACAAATATGAACTGGCCTTACCTGAGGGTCCGGAATAGCCGCCGACCGTCATTTTGTAGCGGTTAGCCTCAGACGCGACTTTGAAGATTTTGTAGTTTGCAACCAGGCTTTCTCCTGTCTCGTTTTTCAGTTCAATGCGTAGAGAGAATCCCCTGTCTTCAGATGTAAGGGTGTGCAGCACGTCGTTTCCTTGCGAAATCAAAGAATTGAAAGTCTGTAGTCAGACGGTACCGCAGCAAAATGTAATATGGCACGAGGAAACATAAGGCCCCTTTGAAGGCAGCAACCAAAACTGAGCGCGCACTGCTGCAAAAAACAAAATACCCATGCGTCTGCTTTTCACTAGTAGAACTGTTGAGTCAATAAAGGGAGTTAATGAAATTAACTTATAATCACTATGAGCTTCGGAACATTTTGTGGGTATAGACGTTTGTAAGAACGGTCTGTGGGCGCCGCCATCTTGCTGCATGATGAGGGTAGATTGTCTAATAGCATTGCTGAGGCCGTGAGTACGGCTCAGCAATGCTTGACTATCAGACGATCTACTCACACCAGCCGCAATATGGCGGTACCCAGAGGTCGTACTAGAAACGTCAATAGACGCCAAGAACTTAAGACACGCTAAAAATAACTTATTATTCCCACGCTTTCTTTTTTTTTTTTTTGGGGGGGGGGGGGGTTCGGGATTTGTTTCTTTGGCGTTCTTATCGGCTAACGCCGCAATCTGATTGGCTGCGGGGCGATGAGAAGATGCTCAGGAACCGCTATAGGCGGTTTGACGTCACTGCACTGTGGTGGTGCTGCTCAGACTTGTACACGTTACTGAAAAATAGTAAGGAATTACATTTACAATTACTCAAGGCTAAATTGTAATTTATTACAATTACAATTACCCTCCCATAAAAGTAAGTGACCGTTACCCCCAAAAGTAATCCGTTACTTTCGTGGCGTTACTTTCAACAATATTTTCCTCGATTAAGAAACAAAGGCGAGAAGGTTATTCAAGTTCTTATTGTTGCCACCTGTTCTATTTATTGACCTTGAGTATTTTGAGCAACAGCTGACTTTCGAAAGTCTCGTCAAACATTTTGCGTTATTTATTATTCAATATGTCGACTGCTACGCTGAACACCATTTGAACTGAGGCACTGGATGGGAGTGGCATATTGTGCCTCACGAATATTTAATGTTCTGCATTGAGCTTTTTCAGCGAAGCAATGGAAGTACTATTTACCTCGAAGATAGAGCAAAGCTTCGTCGTTGCAGCCGTTGCCTGATATTCGAGAGTTTTAGTAGAGTTGGTAACAGTAAGGTGATAATTAAATACTAAATAAGGTTTGGATCGATGTTCTTCTTCCTTTGGTTCTGAACAGGTCGAGCCTCGGTTGAGACGTTGGTGAATAAGAAAAACATTTCCAATACTTAAATATAAGTAATGAAAAAAAAACCAGGACCTCTTAACAACAATGAATTAGAACGTTGATTAAAACAAGGAAATGTAAACGCACGCTGACTATGTGGTCCTTTCTTGGTGCCGTTCAAAAACGCACGGAGCACGGGCCGACTGCAGTTTACTCTGGTGTTCTCCAGATAGACGTCCGCTGATGTCACGGGCAGCGAAGGGCAGAGAACTAGGTAAGCCGCGCTATGGCCCTACTTACGAGTTTCACTCTCTTCTCAAGCCCAGAATATCAAGTCTACGTCAGCCACCATTACGTTTTATTTGTAAAAATATCTGCTTGAGATAAGATGCGTCCTGCTGGGGTAAAAACAGAAAGAAAAGGAAGACTATTACCATTTTCGAAATGCTCGCAAAACGCTGACTCACAAAAAGGGTAACTGAGATGCAGATAACCTGGCTGGAATTCACAAATAAAGTGGGCCAACCCTAGAGGTTGGACTACAAAAAAAAAGTAAGCAGCTTTGAAAACAGGGTCAAATAAGGTGAAGAAAGCAGAGAAAAATACATCCTGTTTTCTAAGATGGTAAGTGTGCATCGACGAACGAAGATGCTTGTGGCAATTACACCTTCACATATTATCACATCTCTTTTAGTGGATTTTAGGGTAGACGGAGCGTTGTCTCATGTTGTGACATTATGAAAATGGTCCTAGTCACTATAACCGAGAGGACATTGTCAATCCTTGTCTGTGAACTTACCGCCTTTAGCTTTTCGAAGAGGCATGCAATCACTAGGTGTCTTCCTCTCCCCGCGTTCGATCGCAAAGAAAAAACGAAGACGCTAAAAAAATGAGAGCCGTTTACAACTCTCCGTAACGCCGAATTAGAGCGCAGCTCTTGGGGAGGAGGGGAAGGCACGGGGGGGGGGGTCACGTGATCTCGGGGGGGGGGGGGAGCGTGACCTCGGGAGGGGAGTCACGTGACCTGGGGGTCAAGTGACCAGGGGATGTCACGTGGCCTGGGGGTCACGTGACCTTCCGGTTACGCCGATGGCGACGCCAACGCCAACGCCGACGCCGCTCAAGCCGGAAACGGGCGCCTAAGAGCTGCGCTCTAAAAAGCGGATATAACTTGCCGCCCCCCCCTTTTTTTGTAGAAATGTTTATTTGGATATTTTGACATTGTTGTTAGGGTTTAAAAAAATAGATTCAAAAACCTGGTGTTGCAAAAAAAAGAAAAAAAGGCTTTGCGGAACTGAAGAGTGCCAAGCTTCCCTTTGCGCTGGTCGATTCTCGTGACAGTGTCACTGCGCTCAACTTTACCAAAATGAAAACGACCTTTTCTTTAGAAGGAGGAAGAGAGGGGGGGGGGGGCTGGTCCTGAAAAAGTAACGGATTACAAGGAATCCGTTACGTCAGAAAATGTAAGGGAATTACTTTAAAATTACTCTAGAAAATATGTAATTATTCCGTTACTAAATTACCGATAAATGTAAGAGATTACAAGTAATTTCGTTACTTGTAACGGATTACGTACAAGTCGGTGCTGCTGTCGGCACTGCGCATGCGCAGATGCCGCCTCGGGGCAATCTGGTTTCTGCACACGTGCAGGGCCAACACGCTGTGCGGCAAAACGTGAGCTTGTTTGTAAACTGTGTGTTGGCTTACTGCTACTATTCTACCCTTACGATAGGCCGCCTTTCCGGTCTCGGCAGCACCCATGGCGAGCAAACAGTAATCAAAACACAAGGTCAAGCGCTCCTATGCTCATCCATGGAAAGCCGTTCTTAAACCTCTGAATCCCAATATGAGTGCTGAGGCTCAGGTCGATTCGTTTTGACGCAAAATGAAGTTTTGATACCCTCATGCAGTGCGGAATTTTTTCATGATCGCTGCCTGTGACCTGAGCGTCTGGCTCAGAACTTCGAAGGTCATCTTAGATTTCGCCAGACATCTACAAGTTAAAGGGGCGGTGCAACGATATTAATGGGAATGTTTTTCAGGTTACAAGAGCTTAATGGCACAATACTCTGTTTCACCTTATGATGTACCGCAGGAAAAAAATAAAAAAAGCGCGAGCTCCTTGCTCTGGAGCACATCTCGGCGGCACAAGCTCTCGTGACTTAAGAGCCGCTGCCAACGCTATGAGCTCGCGCTTCTAGCCTTCGCTGCGGTACAACATAAGGTGAAACGGAGTATAGTGGGATTCAAGAATACGCGCACGCAACGTCACTGGCCAAGAAAACCCTTTGTCGGGGTGTAATTTGAAGGACAAAAGTGACCGTTTTCCTTCATTCTCTCCTTCATGAAACTTGATTACGTAACTGAGGGATATCAGTATTCTACAGTGACGATATTTTCAGGCGGCTCATAGATTGGACCCGACCATTGCGTAAGCAGTTGATTTGGGCTCATGATAATCGATAGCTCGAGAACCATTCAGCTCGAGAATGACGACAATAGCCAAACCATAACAATGTCTGCAACTCCGCGCGTGTCCTCTGTCTTGCCAACCCCAGCACGGGGCTATGATCATCATTGGCAGCACATAATCGGCTTCAGATCCGTGGCCGTTTGTTCTGGCTGCGAGTTGAGGGGATGAACGCTGCTCGTCTTTTTAATTTTTTCTGCGGCTTCGATTGGGTGTGGTGAAAAAGGAACGGGTGTTTTACACGTCACTAAGGTCAGGGATCCGCTCTCAGTTGTATTTGCGCAAAGTACAAAAATCGTTGCATCGCCCCCTTTAAAGCCCCTTCATGTTTCGAAGGTGCGTCGATGCACGAGGCACGTGCAGCCCTTGGGAAGATCATGGCGGCACAGCGCCGCTATGATCGGGACGCGTGGTGCGCGCCACGCGTCCCGAGCATTTCCACAACAATGAATGGCGCCACTTTTCCCAGTGTATAGGGGCTTTACTACAGCTATGGTGCCTTGTGAGCGCGTCTCCAACTAGTGTGTTTAGCGGCCTATTCCGCCCATACATCAAAAGCAGTCTCGAAGTGGCAACAAATGACGTCAGAGGAGCTGGAGGGTCAAGCTGTCGAAGGTCGCGATCCTGGCGGTTGGCCGTAGAAATGCTGGCGAAAAGCACGAGCAAACGCGAGTGTCGCTGTCGTCGTGGCGTCCCAACTTCTGGCTGGTGACGTTTCCGGTGACTGTCACACTGGAGAGCGACCTGCAGCAGAGCAGGCGCCTGCCACATATGACCAACTCATGTTTACAAACAAACCGGAGCACCCTAGTGGACACCACCGGCGCCGGGCATGTGCGATAGAGTGTGGGCGAGAAGATCGAAGTCGCCCATAAACAAACTATTGAAATCGAAATGCGATGTTGTCGGCGTCGGTGTCATTCCACGTGCTCTTTTTCGCGCTGGAGGTGTTCATTCTACGTCTTCCTGGCAATGTCTGACTACTTGAGAGACCTCATCGAAATTACCGAGGCTCGTTACACCGCAAAACTTCGCGTGAATTATGTGACATGCGTCGATTCATTCCGCATGGACGCCGCAGAATGGACGCTAAAGACTGATTCGCATCGATGAGATTCCGCTCGCAATTTTCAGTCACGACCTCGCTTGGGCTGAAAAAGCCTGAACCGTAGCTGAGATGGTCGACGGCGGTACTGAAAATCGCAAGCAGAATCGGACCAAGTGAATCAGGCATAACAAGTCGGTGATGACCACTGAAAGTAATGATCAACATCTCTTTATATCCACTGTTTACACCGAGCCTACTTACCCCAACCAACCTTCAAACGTACAAGTCTTACGAGGCCTGCACTTATTTCGTATCGTAATTACCGGGCCAAGGTCTACGGGCCGGTGTTGTCTGAAAGGGCTGTCGACAAGCAGAAACATGTGACAGAGCGGACGACAGTTCGAACGATCAGGCAGCCGTTTGAACTTGCAGGCGCACTGAACGTAGTCCGCAGGTTGCTCGTACAACTTGGCGGTTTTCCCGCGTTTATGTTGGAATAAAAAAGAAATCTGACGACCACAAATATTTGTGAATTCAACCCAAAGTGCTTTTCACAAAAGCAATCGTGATTCGACGGCGTCTCGTTTTTATATTTAACGGCACCTATCAACGACTTCGGTCGAACCGAGCACCTGAAAACTGACCGTCAAACCTTTCTCGACTCCTTTAGTACAGCCCCAGTCGCGGCATTTTGACGAGAAGGCAGGATTTTCTCTGGTTTCTTTCAACACAGTGCAGGAATTCATGTCCAGCATGGTGACTTCCGCACACAGCCCCAGACCGGAAGTGCGCTCGACGCGCCACCACCGCGCCGTGATGTAACAGAATTGAGTGTGTGTACACCACGGCTATGGGACGCCGCCAGGAACGCGACCGCCGACAGCAAGACAATTTATGACGTCATTAGGCGGAAATTGAAGGACCACTTTTTTGGACGTGGTGAAAACACCAGTCGGAGACGCGATCCAGGAACCATACTACAAGTTACTAAAAAAACTACTTAAGTTAAGTTACTCATATTGGCCTTAGAAGAAATTTAAGCCGAGTAGAAAATACTAAAATTTAAAGTAATTGAGTAAATTACTACCATAAAAAGTAGCCAATTGCTTTTGAAGATTCTTTTCATATTTTCATGATAACCAGACAGTACCTAGGTTTCGATCTGTTAGCGAAATTGTGCTAGCCAACTATAAAGCAGTTTATGTTTTTCACAGAAATGGTTTAATAGCTGGTTCTGCTTTTGCGTGCCTATTTGTTTTTTTACTTTCTTTGTTTTTTGGTCAATGACATACTGCGGATGTATCGTTAATATAAAAAAGAGTCGGAAATACTATGAATATGCCGAAATAACATCACCTAAAAATAAACTTCCGTTTAAAAAGTCTTTTTGTTCTCCTTTGTAAATGAATTTATTATTGAGATTTTAACACGGCTTATGCAGCTCCGTGTACTTCACGACAGTTCATTAAAAATGCTGAATACCGAGATATAGAAGGTGTCCTGTCCTAAGGTGCAACCCCACGTGCATGATGTTTTGGAGCTTTTCGAAGGTTTATCTTTCTTTCTATGTATCCTAAAATTATAAAGTTGATGTCAAACTAAAGAACTCTTACTCAACGATACTTTAATGTATCGATATTACGATTATTTTAGTTGTTAGTTAATTATTCAGCTTTTAATAGACCACAGTCTCTAATATTGGAAAAAATATTTCACGAGTTATAACGTCCCATCGTCCACGATATTTTACGTCAGCGTTTGGTTGGATATAATGAAATAAAAAAGTAAGGAACGAACCGTACAGATAATGCATATTTTAAAATACAAAATAAAGTTTAAAATGGTATCATTTTATGGTGCTATGAAAACAGAATCACGTCAACTTATCAAAATTACGAGACATTAAATTACGAAGCATCCTTCGATATTACATTTTCCAGAACTTTCATATTGATGCATTGCACGTTAAGAATGTTATTAGACCTCAAACTTTTCCCATTCAGTTACGGCGAATTGCAGTTTCTCAATATAAAATACAGATGACGACACGTGTTCAAAAATAGCTTGATGTGCATTTGCCGTCGTGTGCCGCTGGGAACGCCACGTGAAAGACAGAAAAAGCGCCAGATGTCATGATGTGAGGGTTGTCAGGCTTCAAAAGTAAAAAAGAAGAAATAAAACAAAAAATGCCTTCAACTACGAGTACCGAGATCTCTCTTTTTTGTACAGAATATTTTTAAGGTCCCATATTAGGACTGTTGCGGGCCTTCTTCTTTATGCTCCTTATTTCGAACGACTCCTGTTTTGCGTGCACTTCGCTTGGGCAAATATTTTTAGGGTTTCCCACTATGAGAGTACGGTAAGCGCGCGTCAGGTACTGAATCAAGCATGACACGTATGGCTAATCCGACTATCCGCGACTTGGTAACGATGAAGTCGTCGAGAGGCAGAGCTTTAGAGTGCCAAATCCCCCCCCCTCGCTAAAGAGCTGGGGATACTGTACACGTCATGAGCGTGCGACACTCACCAATCCAATATTCCTTATCTCTGTCTCCAAATCCATTTGCATACTCCGTCCAGTTTCGGTAGAAGTAGTAGACGCTGTTCCCATACTGGCCTCTGTTCTGAATAACCTGGAAGTGGATTTTAAGACGATGTTATAAAGCACCCCTCAATCATTTCCGTCAGTTACGCGGGAGGTATTTTTGTTCGGCAAGAACCTTAACCTGTTGGGCAGTCGATTAAATGTGTTTGAATGGATTCGGGAAACTATCAGCCTAGTGGCGAAATATTCATATGTTTGACACCGACTTAGACGGTCGGTATTAGTCGAGTAGCCTGTATACGAGTAAAATCCGGAAGAATGACGATGTTGTTTGCACAAACTATGTCGCGCAATGTTTAAAACAATTGTGGTAGGCCGAAAGTTCAGGATTTCTTCATCGTTAGGCATTTCAATTCACGAGGAATGTTTCTGAATAAACGACAGAAAATGTGACAGGTTTAGAATAAAAGAAACACACATTCAGTCGGGTGTGAATTCAATTTCTTGGACTTAAACATTAAACACTCACGGTCCATCTTCCACCGTCGGTGTTCATATCGCAATAGACCGATGTTCCCTTGGAATCCGAGGTCGGAAATATGACGTAAACACCGCTGTTAATTTGTCCAGCCTTTAGCAGGTCGCCACAATCTCGAGGGCGAAGGCTTTCTGAAGACAGCAGGGTGAGCACGTTGAGCCAAGAAAGGAAAATGAGAGGAGTAAATCAATTATGCTTTCAGAAGCACAAATTTCGAGCACAGTCACAAAAATGTCTGCAAGCGTGCCGTCCCACAATATATTCCGCGTACTTAGCTTGACCAGTGAGGGGGACCAACGGTAACATTTGCATTTGAGCACGGTGCGTTATTGTGGAAAGCCGGATGCAGAACGTCGGGGAAGGCGTTTCCGCACAGCTGGTACACACACCAGCACTGAAGCGCAGTTAAATTCAGTCAAGAGCAAATAAGAACACGCTATCGCAGCTAGCCGTTTACCATATCAGAATCAACTGTTCGGCAAGGTGGTTGCACATCACAATAGATAAAAAGCGCGAACGACAAATACAAGTGGTTGAACAAGACCAATACAATACGATAATGCAATACAATTTATTTTCTTTTGAATACATTTCGCTCTGTACCCACGTAAGCCAATAGGGCTTGTGCGTGGGAGGCGGCAGGTAACTAACAACCAGAATGATTTTACAGTTTCAAGTCATTCTTTGAGTTTAATTAAACAAACGAAATATAAGAAAATGAAGCGGTTTATACACAGGTACACCAGAACACGTGGAAGGGGCCTCTATTAGGTACACACTGTTATTTAGTAATACATCTGAAAGCGTAGTTTTAATAATCAATACAATTCATACCATGGTTACGGTCGCATGTAGGTAAAGCTTCCCAGCAAAAAACGGACGTCCGTCGGACGTCCGAAAAAGAGTCGAATATCCAGTGCCAGGATGGGACGTCCATCGGACGTACGGTGGACATCCGTTTCTGGATGTACGAATTAGGAGATTCAGTGGACGTCCGAGGGACATCCAATGATGGCCATACACACGGCTGGTTTCATTATCGTAGAAAATGCATTATAGGTTGCCCTGTCTGTGCAGATCAAACCTCTATACTGTAACAGTATGCAGGTTTGTGAGAGTAATTTGTCACCCCTTACCCCCGAATTCATCGATATCACATGACTTAATCTGAAGCCGAGACTTCGGCTTGCTCAAGTCCGCCTCAACACCAGGTTCGACTTGAAATCGCCCAAGCTGGGTTTTGCGTTTCCCAGACGCTCCCGCGAACTTTCTTCGTTATGACCCGTTCCAGTCGCGAGCCCTCGCGGTGCTCCCCGCCTGGGAGCAAGATTAGGCTGCGATTTTCTGTTAAAAAGTTTTTCACTCACCAAAAAAAGTTGCTTCTTTAAATTTTCTTGATGGTGTATCTTTGCGAAACGGAAATCATGAAAGATGCTGATACGCAGGTTTCGAAACTAATGTTGTACGCGATTTCTAGACAAATGCGCCTTTCCGTCTGGCAACGTTGGCTTTTTTGAGCGGGTACGCGTTTTTCGGAGGTCCATACGGGGCAGTTGACGGCAGGTTGACGGCTACCGTCAAAATGAAATAGCAATTTATTTTGACATCCGTGACGTCACTGCCGGAAACGTAAAAACATATATATATATATATATATATATATTATTCTCTTTTTACGTTTTGCGAAAGCCTGTTGCAGCTTGTTGCGTCCAGTGTTGGGGCGGGGGGCAGTGGCGGTCGCCGGCGTGGCAGTGCCATGCGCTAAAGAACAGAGGCCAGATTCACGAAACGAAATTCTCGTAAGTTTTGCGCATGTTACGACGGAAATCTTATGACAGCTACGGAGCCGTCTTCCGCACTTTCTACGATCAAATCAACATGACCGACAACGTCACTCAGTTATTAGGGGCGAAGCTCCTTAGGGGCTAGCCATGTCCGTATGTCCGTCCGCCGTCCGCCGTAGGCCGGCGTCGGGTGCTCGTGTTTCTGCTCGTGAGATCACGTGCTCACGAGCACGTGAGCACATGCTCACGTGCTCGTGTAGGGCAAAAGAAAAAATTATAAAAAATTACGAGCTATAGTCGGTTACAAGTCAAGAAGGTAGGAGAAGCTCCTCCCATAATCGTGATGCGACCGTTTGAAATCCATCCGCACTCAAAAATATAGTTCCTGGAAACACCCCTTGTTCCGCTTCAATGAATAGATAATGGCTACAGAGTGATGCCAACTTGTCTCCGACCCCCCCCCCCCCCCGCCCTTTTTTTTAAGAAAGCGACCTTTGTATTCATCGGAGAGGAAACCGAGCCCCTGAAAGTGGCCTTTGTATCCATCAGAGTGGGAAGCTAATCCTCCAAAATCGTTTTTGTTTCCATCGGAAACAAAAGCGACTTCTAATCTCCCTCTCGTGGCTTCCGCAACGCTAAGTCAAGGTCGAAAGATAAAGCAAATATTCAAAGCAAGGCAAAACCCTCTCCCGCGTTGGCCACGACGTCACGGAAACGATGGGACGGTATTGGATGGAAAGGTGGCGGAGGGATATATTATTCCCTTTGAGGGGCATTTGCCGCTACCTTCTTGACCTGTAATTTACTATAGATGAGCTCACGTGCTCGTGTAGGGCAAAAAAAAAAAGAAAAGAAACAAAGATGAAAAAAATGTTGAAAAAAGAAAATGTTGAAATCTGTTTGCGCAGCGACAGGACGAGTAGGGGGCTCTGAGATGTGGTAGTAACTCAAGACCTGGGGTTTCTGTCATGGATGAAACGTTGCATGTAGCCGCTCAACGTCTATACAGGAGAGGGCGCTGCGGTCAAATGCGTATATAATCGCGTTAAACTTTGCATGCATTGGCTCAACGTTTATAGACGAGTGTGCGCTGCGGTCAAATGCTCAAATGCGTATATAACCACGTTCCATACCACACATTCTCTTTCTGACATGGATGAAAACGAACGAAAGGCTCGGCATGCTGCGGCTCAGCGTCTACGCAGACAATCACCACCAGAGCTTCGCCCCAACCAACATCCTTCACCACGTGGAGATGCGGTCAATATTTGGTCGCGACGACCAACGGACATTTATTTTTCTATGTGCTCTTCTCGCGCGTCCCGACTTATAGCAGCAAGAAAAAAGAAGGAAGTACTTGAAACCGACCACGATCAACGTGAACGCTGCATCCACAAACACTCGGGAAAAGCTACAACGAGAACGATTCCACCGACCAAGCGAGCTCGGCAGAATATAGGCCTAGCAGGGACTCGGCGCAACGTTGCCAGCGTTGCTCCGACGGTCCTCTGCCCACGACCGGCTGGCTTGCTTGATGGAATACGTGCCCGCGCGACCCTTGTGGACCCTTACGGTATTATAGTTTGATCGCTGACCTCAATTTTAGATTAAAAGGTCAATCTCTTCCCTTTGTTATCTCCTTGTTTGTTTTCCGAAGCAGCGGTGACGAACGCTGTCGTCGAAAATGAAATCTCGTCGATTCAATCTCCTTGTTTTGTGTGATATGGAGCTCAAATAAACTCCGTATAGATTACCTTCGCAACACTTTTTAGTACACTTCGTTATTAATGTCATTTTATTCTGACACGACCGGACGTCACTATCGAGCTATAACAGTTCGTGGGAGCTACGCAATGCCGGTCCAACCTTTCTCTGCCGAGCGTCACGTCAGTATCAAGTTGCAATCGTAAAAGATCGGTCCCGAAGCGCTTACCAATGGACCTTTTGTAGAAATACGCGGTGCGCATGCGCGGAGTATTTGATGCGCCTGGGTTCGAGAGTATCTAGTTCCAAACAATCCGCCATCTTGCATTTCTCGCCTTTGGGCGCCTCGGAAGAAGAAGAAGAAAAAGAAGAAAATAAGAACATCGATAGTCGAGACTCAAGTTTTGATGTTGCGAACAAGGTGAACACGAGTCATCGTACTGACGACGCCCGTTCTAGATTACGACGTGCACCGCAATCATGCCGGTGAACTGTGTAGCCTTCGGCTGTCGGAACTATTTTCGCCCGGGTTGTGGAACTAGCGTTTTTCGCTTTCCGTGTGATAAGCTTCATCCCCTTAAGCGGGCAGCCTGGATTCGTGCAGTCAGGAGAGTTGACAAGTTCGACCCCTCGAAGAACCAAAAGAAAACGAACCGGTAGCACACGAGAAGCCTAACGTGCACGTTGTTTTCTCTACAAATACTCTCAACCCAGTGCGCCTCCAGATTCGCCCATCGCCCCATAGGTGGGAGCACATATTCGCCAAAAGGTCCATTCGCGGTCAAACAGCGCAAATCCAGCACTTCGATCAAACGCGCGCGTCCGCTCCGAGTGTGAAGCAGGTATTACGTGGCTCTTGCCTGACACTCTCGTAGTTCAAACGTATCTTTTTTAACGTCGGCTCGCTCCTCCATCTCCGAGGCCGCGGAATACGCCGCGGCGATTTGTTTCCATCTACGTCGCTTTGCGAACAACTGGCACAGGCCGTCTTTTACCAACGATGACAGTTGTGTTGACATCGGGAGGAACGAGCTGGGAGCATGCTCCGGAATAGAGTTAGTCGTGCTCCGGAGGAGTGCGCGAAGTGAAGGGGTGAAGATGTCAAGGTAACAAAATATTTTGACGAAAACGGGACATGACGTCACAGACGTCAAACTACTATGACTCTGCCCCACAACGACCTCCAAAAAAGGCGTCCCATTTGAGCGATGGCTCATGGCGCTTCTTTTTTTCGGTTCTCTTATTGGCGTTTTTCGCTTCTGGTTACATATGGCATCACATGAGCTTCGACAGCGCCTTCATTATGAAAACTCGGGAAAAGCTTGAACTACGATTCACCGAACACGAGAAACAAATGATTATCTGGATTCAACAAGCATAAAAAGGTATTCGAGTGAGTGTCCGAGTCCGTTGTTGCATCCACACGCCGCAACGGGAAAGTTAACTCCTCATAGGATCTTCCCACGGGACTCTAATAACGAAAAGAGCGCTTGGAACTCCCGATGCGGAAGCAAAAGGACTACAAATTGAAGCGGTGCTCAAAGCAGGTAAAGTGTTTTACAACAGTTCCATATTGTAAACTATGCGGTGTTGTTCTCTCCCGGATATGTAAACTGTAAACTATGAGGCCTGGCCTAAGCGCTCTTTCGGCTGTTTTATACGTTATTCTGTGTTGCTTACGTTTTTATACAAAGGCTTGTTTAATGGGCGATACTACATAAACCGTTGGGAGCGGTGTCTGTGCTTTCGTTGATCGAAGCCAGGAAGTAGCTACCTGGCATCATAGTTTTCGTAGCTATGTTTATCTCGTCAAGCTTTCACGGGCAGAAACGCAAGCCCCGTACATGTTGTGCATGAGGCAGTGGAACTGTCACTGACGTTTGGCATGCATTAAGACAGCTCTCTCCGAAATTTTCATTTTTCTAATTTGTTTTTGATCATTTCGGTTGTTGTTAATAATCTCGACGCTGTCACTCTTATCTGTGAAATCCATGGACAAAAGTCAAATCATTTTATATGTTTCTTTAGAACTCTCCTCCCTAAAGATGCAGTCCACAAGCGGGAGTATCACTTTAGAGAATATTAACTTTTGTTGTTACATCTTGTATATTTGATATGACTGCATAACATTAATGGTTTGTTGTTAATTTTTTTTTGTTCTAGGAAGGAAACTGCTTTTTAGCAAGTGAATGCGGTCTGGGCTGTACATGATTTCCAGGCAATTAATGAGCACGGTTAAGTTGTGACAGAGAATCAGATATGCAGCCTGTCCACAGCAAGTCAACAAGTAGTCTCTTGCTGCAGCCAATGGTGGGCTGGTAGGAAGGGGAACCATCTGTTGAACAAGAAGAAGACGAAGCCACGAAGGACATGAGTATAAGCGCTCAAGCTGTTAAATGCAGCATGCGTACTATGGTGCCGTCAAAGGGCACTTCAGGGAATAGGCGACTTCCTGCTAAATGTCTGTCGAGCACTACAGGTCGGTACACGACACCTGCTCATAAAAGAGTGACTATGATGCCTGGGAGCACCAGATCAATGTCAGCAATGCTGCGAACGAGTTGAACTAACAGCAGAAAGCATCTCTTCCCGCTGACGTGACTACAGAAAGTTGCTTTTATGGTCTACCGGCGCCCAGATGTGGAAGGCCGCTCACCGCTCTTCCGCCTCTGCGACCGTGTCAAAGAGCTGCAGTTTCCCCATTCATTGAGAAGTTGTGGCTGCGCAATCGTGCATGTGATACACTGTTCCAGAAGAATGGTATGATATATTTCAGTACGACAGGACGTACCTCTTTATAAAAAACAAATGCCAGACTGTTTCAAGACGACTGTGACGCCCTGATCGCTTGTCGAGTACAGCGATGACCAACAGTTCGTCGATATACTCGACAAAGACCTTCAGTGTCGTGTTCATATGGCTGCTCGAACATCTTTGGCTATTGCAGTAAAGGCTGGCACCACTGTCATCATTTAATAAGTCCTTTATGGCCCGAGCTGTCTTAGTTACGACCACCTCAGCACCCATTCAATTTTCCCCTAAATTTAGCGGGGAAAATGATGTCACACGACTTGGTGTCACGTCACCTACAAACAAATTCAGTTTCTCCGCTAGATTTAGCGAAAAAATCGACGTCACGTTACCTCGACAGCAATTCAGTTCCTTGCTGAATTTAGCGGGAACATTGTCGTCACATGAGCTCAAAACCAATTCAGTTTCCCCGCTAAATTTAGCGGGCAAAATGACGTTGCATGACTTGGTGTCACGTCACCAACGAACAAATTCAGTTTTTCTGCGATTAGAGGGAAAATTGACGTCACATGCGGAGGAGGAGGACGGGAAGGTACGGAGGAGGAGGAGGTGTAGGGGAGAGGAGAAGGAGGAGAGGACGAGGAAAAAGGAGGATGAGAGAGGGGGAGGATGGAAGAAGGAGGAGGAGGGCAGATGAGGAGGAGCAGGAAGGGAGGAGGGGGACGGGGAGGAGGAGGAGGAGGGGCATACCCTCCAATCCGTAACCTCCTCTCCTCCTTGTCAAGAGCTGCGTTCTAATTTCGAGTTACAGAGATTTGTAAACGTCTAATTTTTTTTACTAGGTCCACTCAGCGCAGAAGTAACCTCTTCACACCAGGGATTTGCACCTTGCGCACCACAACTCGCAGTTACATCTAGGTTTCGCGTACGCTGTGAAAGCTTCCTCCACTCATATCTTTGTCCACTTGTTCCGTTAGGTGATGGTGTGATTCACAGGTGGCCTCCCGACGCTTCTGTCACCCAAAGCTGCAGGTAAGTTCAAAGTATGCTGCAAAAACTGCCCCGGCCCAAGTCTTTGCTTTTTCTTTTTTCTTCTAGGTCCTCGCAGTGCAGTGGCAGCCTCGCCACACCAGGAATTCTCACCTTGCGCAGCTCAGCTCGCAATTGCACGCAAATTCTGGGTACGCCGTGAAAGCTGCCTACACTCCTCTTCTTTTCTACTTGCTTTGTTGGGGATGTGCAATACACAGTAAGCCTCGCCTTGCCAGTGTGCTGCTTTTTGCATCACTTAAGTTTCGGTGTGTGTTATGAGACTTAAAAGCCACCTTAATCTAACTCATTTCGTCCGGGCCATGTGCTGCAGAAATTGATGCCTTCTGGGGGCATGAACAACGTGTAGTGCAAAAAGATTAAGGGCGACGAAGCGACTAACCCCACTTAAGGTGGGGTTAGTCGCTTCGTTTTTTTATACGGAGGTTTAGCTGTTAGACCGACATTTCGCGCGCGGTGTCGCTGCACAAGCTAATTGTGCAATCGCCGCTTGACTCCCTCGATTAGTTCGGAGATCGTATCATTTTCGGTTCCATCAGATTTATTATGGGTTCGCGTGCGTGTTGCTCGACCATTTTCGCGTTTCGGTCGACCGCGCCAGCTGTAAACGCAGCCGGAAACGTCAAAGACAACCCCATCGGCCGGTTCTCAATTTTCAGATATACCTGGTATTGTTCGTGTATAAGACGCACCAGCTCATCTGTGGTCAAATTAATGTGACAACAGACATAGCCAGGGTAAATCCAAAGGGGCAAAAACAAATTTGTAAGTCGTCAAGATTGCATGTTTACGCAATCTTTACGCCAAGCAAATATGTTCTCGGAGGCAGAGCTTTGAGTCGCCACCGCTGTGCGAGCATTATCATCATCATAATTATTTGCGCTCACTGCGCGGGAAACAACCTTGTTGTTGCCGGACAAACCGACGAAAAAACGGACAAGCCTCAGGTATGGCTGCAGAAAGTAAGCACGATTTTGTTCATCTTCTCTTTAAGGATCACGATGGGTATCATAATTTAGATGGAGGATTAAAGTTTCGACGTTTCCATCATTCGCAGAGGTAGACCATCGCAAGAAAAGGCGAGGATCTTTGAGAATTGTACGAAGGGGCAATATGGCTGGTCTACCGAGAACGACAGCGTATCGTCGTATTCGTTGGGCGGCAGAACACGATCGAAAACTTATATTGTCGGTTGGTAGCGAAGATGCGATGAGCTCAGCTCATTAGCCGGGTGGGAGGCCCGCTGGCGGTTCGCCTGAATCAGTTGCAGAAGCATCGCCCGTCTCGTATGCCAGCGGAATGTACTGCCCATGTGCTTGTTGTCCTGAGACTGTATCCTGATACTTCGGAAACGGACTTCAGTGAAGATGACATTCACACAAGACTGAACGTATCCCCAGAGTCGGCGAATTCATCTCACAGTCATGAGCCCCACGCAGGCGGAGACATTGAAGGAAATGCCGAATGGGATGAGTTGTCCCATTCGGCAACTATCAGCCAGACTTGATTGGAAGAAGGTACCAGAGGCTGTAAGACCTGTTCAGCTATCCTTGCAGTTTATCATTGCTGAGCCTCTACCTTCCGTCTGGGCTTTCCGACATTCACTTCCGGCGGCTTTCAGAAATAGCAGTGAAATGTGTTAGACTCCTAGTGGCAAACAAATTTGCTGCATTTACAATGGTGCACCTGCAGTAAAATTCTTGTATGGCTGCTTGCTTATTAATGTCCCAGTTTACAATATTTTCAGTCTGGACATTAACTGCGCAAGCTAATTTGGTTTTAGTGTGCTGCACTAAAAAAGGAAAAAAATTGCTTGGTTGACAGACATATGCTTGATACTGCATTGTTTAGGCGGCAAGTTTGCCATCGTAGCGTTTCCTGAGGAGGACAGCATGGGTATTGTTCATAAGACGTGGCTTGTTGACGGCAGCGAAGAGACATTTTGACCTAACAAAAAGAATCTTACAAAGCGTTGCTGAATGACCATCGAAGAGGTGCAACCGAGAGTTGATTGGATGCAAGTCAGATGTGTGACCAAGGGCTGGGCTGGTAAGTGCCTTTGGTGTTGGATATTTCTTAGTTCTCAGTGAATAATTTGTTTTAGGCACATACGAGAAAGCATTGGAGAACCTGCAGTTTCTAATACACCTCGGACTTCAATAGCGAGGAGGAGCTTTGATGCCACCTCATATGTTCCATGTTCCTGCCCTTCAAACGACACGTTTGCTCAATAAATAATAATAAAACTTGATTTGTTTCAAACAAAATCACTTTGCACCTGTCTACTTCTTATTATTCGCGACTCCAACTAACTATAGGTGGCGCCACTCATTTTCCAAGATGGCGGTTATAGTGAGGGTCGGAGAGGCGTGCCGCTGTTGAGCCAGTCCAGTGTGCTGGCTTCACTGAGCGACACAAATTATTTCTGGTAATACGAGGAAGCTAGGGTGTTATTAGCGCAGGTCACCTATTTATCATTAAAAAAACGGTGTTTAGCGTAATATTTACGCAAGGGTGCGCGTTTTAGTTCTGGAGCGAAACCGAAACAAACCTCTATTTTGGATTTAATGTCTCAATATAGGTCTTAATTTCGGATTCTTCATAACTCGAGATGTGCCCCACATCGTAATAATTTAGTTAGAGATGTTGTTCGCGGAAACTTTATTTTGTGACATACATTTTCGATCCAGGCTGATATTTGTAGTTGTTGAAAAATCAGTGCTGATATTTGTGCATTATTGCTGCCTTTTCTCACTCAGGTAATTGTAATGGGAAATAACGAATTACGGGCCTTTTAATGGATTTTTGGGTATTTAGATGACTAATTGGTTTACCATTATTCCCAGCACAATAATAAGAGAATAAGTCCGATAATACAATATGTCCACAATACGTTTAAATTAATAAACGCTGTTCTCACTGCAACAACCAAAAGACGGAATCAAATTCAGACAGCTGAAGAGGAGAGAGTGTGTGTGTGTGTGTGTGTGTGTGTGTGTGTGTGTGTGTGTGTGTGTGTGTGTGTGTGTGTGTGTGTGTGTATGCAGTGTGTGTGTTTTATCAGCGTTAGACACGATACTCGATAAAAGTATTTAAGGTAATTTACTGAATACCTGCTTCAAACAGTATTTGAAATACTACTCAGGTTACTTTCACTGTGGAGAATCTTGAGCAGAGTACACATACTTTGAAGTTTATTTGACATATGAAATATCGGGGAGGGAGGAGCAAAAGGTTGCCGAAGCTACCTCAAGAGGCTCCATTCGTCTTTTCGGCGCTACAGCAGTCGCAGCAGCAATGTAAATTCAAGCTGAAAATATTTTTACAGAGACTGTTTTGACATAAATTAAACACGAACAAAACACAAATTAAACACAAACTCAACGCAAACCAAACACAAACTGGGATGATTTGCCTTAAGTCAATTCATAAATGAATGCATAAAATATTAATCATCTGAATCTAGAGAGCATATTCCTTTATTTAGTTTTTAAAGCTCCGCAAAGAACAGCAATTTGGAAGATCTAATACTTCTGAAAATTTGTTTAAAAATTCCGGAATCAAAAAGCTCAATTTCTGTTACCCGTAATTTGTGCAAATTTTCTCCTGAAGGTAATAACTCATGCCGTAAATTATATGTCGTATTTTTCTTTGGATATACATTTAGAGACGCAGACTCACTGCTTTTAATCTCGTTATAAATTAATAAGGCTAGTTTGATGTTATAATGTTGCTGAATTGTAAAAACCTCGTGTTTGGAGAAAGAAAGAGCGGTGTGAGCGCAAAAATTTAATTGTCTCTGCATCGAATCGCTTTCTTTTGTAGGACAAGTAACCTGTTAAGATTCGTTGTTGCTGTTCTACCCCTAATAAGTAAAGAGTAGTTTAAGTGAGAGTATAACAATGCGTAATACAATTCACGTTTTAACCAACATGGAAGAAACAATTTAAGCCTGCGTAATATGCCAATAGATTGACAATGTTTTGAGGAGAGGTGTTCAACATGGCGGGACCAAGTAAAATTTTCATCACACCAGACACCAAGAAATTTATGTGAACTTACATTTTCGATAATATTTCCTTCGAATGTGATACTCATGTCATAACTAACGGGTTTACTTTTTTGGTTTAAAAATATTATATTTTGTTTTTCCAGTGTTAAGCTGAAGTTAATTAGACCGCAACCATAGTGATAAATTGCCTAGCCAGTCATTCGACAAGAATTCTAGTTCCATCAAGTTCAAATGAGAAAAAAATACATTTGTATCGTCTGCGTATATGATAATGTCGGGTGTTTGTGGCAGATTAACTATGTCATTTATGTAGAGAAGAAATAACAGGGGACCTAAAATAGATCCCTGAGGTACACCATACTCAATAGTTTCAAATCTGGACTGCATGCTGTTTATAACACTATCTGTGACCGTTCCGTTAGATAACTCGAAATTAACTCCAACGCCGTACCTCTTATACCGTATTTTGGCAATTTTTAGAAGAATATCATGCTTCATCGAGTCAAAACCTTTTCTAAAATCTAAGAAAATTCCGAGTGTGAAGATTTTATTTTCTATACTGCTGACTATCTTATCTTTTACTTTCAATAACGCCATTTCGATTGATTTGTCCTTCTGAAACCCATATCGCTGGCTTACGATCAAGCTGTAAGGAAGTTGGTGAGTCTTGCGTTTATAAGTCGCTCTAATATTTTTGAGAACAATGGTAAAAGCGATATTGGTCAATAATTATTTAGATTATTTGGTGCTCCCACTTTATGCAACACGCAGACCCTAGCAATTTTCATTCTCTCTAGGAAAATGGTTTTGCTTAATACGGCGTTGAAAATGTGAGAAAGAGGCGCTGAAATTAAATTAGACACCGCTTTAATCTTTTCAGCTTTTATTTCATCTTCGCCAGCTGCGGTACTGTTAGCCAAAGCATTGATCATAGTAAATATTTCCTCCACACATGTAGGAGACAGAAAAATTGAGGTAGGCACATTTTTGCTCACGTAAGATTCCGCTCCATCGTGGAACATCGAGAATGGTGATGCACCAGAGGCTACAAAGTGGGAATTAAACTTATTTGCTAATGATTCATTAATTCTATGTAATTCGTGAAATGTAAAATGTAATGTAATGTAATTCAATTGCTTTTAAAGATACTTCCGCATTGCGTAATTTGAATCGGCGTTAGTGACAAACAGAATTATACGGTTGCGCAAATCTCGTTTACCAGAATGGTTTATTAGCACACAACAACTCAAAATTGAAAAAAAGAAAAACATCGTATTGCTATTTTATGCAGTCCAACCATGAGGAGCAGAATATCACTGATACATGTTACAAAATATTTCTGAAAAAAAAAAAAAAGAAAAGGTCGCTTTAGCTCATCTTGTTGATCGTCGTAAAACTGCAGTAAGAGGCGTGGTCTGCGACGCGCAATTAATTATAGTTTTACTTTATACGAGCACTAATAGAGCCTTACTTTATTTTTTCCCACCAGGAAGGTGTAGGCAAGCACCTTTCTTGTGAAGCCAATTTTCGAGGAGCAAGGGAGCGCGGTACTATAACACAGCGGTACCACCATCGCTGAAGGTTGCGAATAGTGACATAGCTGAATATAAGGTCCTGCGGCGGACCTTAGACGCATCGTTTAATTACAATCCCTATTCCCTATATGGGGGCTCACTATAAACAAACTTGTGATACAAAAATGAGTGAATGGATAACGAAGAGCGCCCACATATTAGCCAGGGCACTCGTCGCATTTTCTTCAAGTAGGTTGCATTCGGAAAGGCACTCAACGTTGGGAGACGCTTTGTTGGCATTTTGAGAGGTCATCCTGCTCGTAGTTAGTTTCCTGTCCCGGTCTATGCTTATTAATGTGTCTTTTTTTGTGTCCACTTCTCACTTTCTTTCATGTTATTTTCTTGACCCTCAAGCCTGCAATGTCGTCGTGGGTCGTTTCCCGTTCTGCGTTGCGCCTCAGTGGGGCATTCATTACTTCCGTAAAACCACCCCATTTGTTTGAGTATTTTTGAGGAAAACTCTAGGAAAAAAGGCGGCTATAGGAAGGCGAGGTGGAAAGCCTTCATCGTACGAACTTTAGGGTGAAATATGAGACACAATCGGCACAAAAGCCATGTTTTCACGAGCTTACTGTAAGTGATCCGAGCTTATCGAAGCTAGCAACAGGATTTGGTTGCCGGAAAGAATGTTCAAGTTTGCTCGGGCCACGCCCACGCCACTTCATACCGAAAAACTCGGAAAATGGAAGAGTGCAAAAAACATCTATTTGAGATAATAAGTACAAGATACTCATAAATGTAATTAAAACACAGTATCAAATACTCTCAATCAAAAGTATTTGCAAGATACCAAGATACATCTAAAGTATTTGAAATACAGTATCTTGAGTAGAGTATTTGATATAGGCAGAAGTCTTGTTTTTATAGCAACGCGTGACGCATAGGACCTTATATTCTGGAAAGACTGTTATGGTTAAATGGCGTATTTTCGTGATCTTGGCGTTAACTGAGGGCATACATTGCCGCGATTTGTAATAATAATATTATTATTATTATTAAAATTCAAATATTTTCATACGCGATTTTTCGAGCTCTAATGTATTTGTTGCTTATGATCTAATTTCAAACGCGCGAACAAATATGACAATCAAAGGTGTGCTAATTATCATCACTGGTGCCAATTGCAGCATTTTTAATTACCAAGTAGAATAAAAATAGTCTAAAATGAATGAAAACATTCTACCTAATGTGAGAAATCCATGTAAAATTACATTAATTGTGGGTAAAGTATATTTTGCTATCAAAGTCGTGACTTCTGACAATCCGCAAAAACGTCCAAAGTTGCTGCTAATATCCTTCCAGATCAAATGACCAAAATAAAAAAGAACAATACTAAAAAATAAAACATTATTTTTAATTAGCAATTTTTTTATAACATTTAGTTACTTTCATTTTTACTCCCTCGTTTTATCAATCTCAGCCTTTCCAGTTCGAAGGAAAGCCTACGTGCTCTCACGTCAGCTCACTGCAGCACGTTTCGTTGGCGTTGGAAGCCGGCGAAGGCAAGTGCAGTGTGTTTGCGTTAGTTTTGCGTTTTCCATACTGCGCATGCGCGGAGCCCTAAATTGCGGTCTTGGATGGCGCATGGCGATAAGGCGCACGCACAACGTGGGGCACGCAACCAACGCAAACGCAGAGCGCTTTCGTTTGCTTCTATGTGCAATACTACAACTCTCAAGTAAGGTACAAACCCATACCGGCTGCAGCACTACGTTGGGACAGTGAATAGTGTTGTTTGCATTCGGAAATGATATTTCGCGAGTCATGATCGTGAGCAGTTCTGCCGTGGCCATTGAGCAGGAGAATTGGGGGACCCTTACCACATCGCTTCCCGTTTCCGCCGCGGGAGGGCGAGCGTCGAGTTGGAGACGCGAATAGCAGCTGGCGCATACGAAGGTAGTCGAGCATAAAAATACAGAATGCCCTTATGATGTCCTATAATGGTCCAGAAAACATCCATTTTTGGACATCCTCCAGACGTCCTTTCGTGTTTCACTTCGGATGTTTTCTGAACTTCGTTAGGACATCCACTTGATGTCCTGAACGTCCCAGATGGGACATCCGCAGGATCCCGCTGGATGTCTGTGTGTTGTCTGGGTATACATATATTTCGGTGTGTTCTTGCACAACCTCTAAAGCGCTGTTGAAGAAGGTGTTGCCAGAAGTGTTGATGAACAGAATAAAATTATCCTGGCAGTATAGACTGACTTATGGTCATTCCTTGGTGAGTTTCTATCACCCAGATGTGCACAGAAGGAATGTATGCCCGAATCCAAATATCCAAATTACGTCCGAACTAGGTCCGCTGAGGGATCCTACTTCGGACGTCCGACGGATGTACGAACTGGTTACCTTAAAACGTCCGTCGGACGATCACGGCACGGACGTTCATTATATCCGGTACGGATATCTGTCGGACGTCCGACGGACGTCCAAGGTTTGCTGGGTTTTTATTAACCCTTCTTCTACTTCCTCTGTTCATTGATTCATAATCTTGCTACATTTGTATTGCATGCCGATGTTTTCTTTCGATACCCTCTTCTGGTCGTTGGTTCACAAGTTTTGGCACATAATACATACTTTGTCTTTACTAATAGTTCAGAATATTTCCTGTTTGGTCACAATGTTCTTTCTTTAAAAAATATATACTTTGTGATACTACCTTAAAAATCATTTTGTAATTATGTCGTATTTCAATTGATTACTAAACTAAAATACGCCTAGTTCTTTATGTATATCATCTATTAAATCGTTTAATTGTTTTCAAGGTGCAAAGTTCACGCACGACGTACAAACAGACCTTCCGCGACCATTTTTAGATTTAAAACTTTACTTCGACAAAGACCATACCTGTTGGATCTACAGTGAAGATTTAAAGAAAATACTTCAACAATACGACTTGGCCCAATCGAAGTTGATCAAGAAAAGAATAGCTAAAGCGGTCTAGGCTGAGCCCCTTGAAATCCTGCGACCGCACAGCAGGGAGAAGCTTTGGAGCAAAAGTGGAGTCTGGATACCCGATTTCAATCGTGTATAATTTCGTAAGTACCTTGATGCTTAACAAAGAAAGACGAAAAATAATTGACAGTAAATGCCACCCAGCTGTTATATAGCATATTGTATCCACAAAAAATATCTTAACTTGAAAAGTGTAGCCACCAACTTTGACATCCAGTGGTGCTGTCTGGCCAGAAAAGCTTATGTAGCTTTGCTCTAAATTAATTCCCAGAAAAAATCTATTGATCAATGCAAGGAGCAACATGCCAACAATTATGTTAATTGCAGCGTAGTTGTCATATTTGGGATTTTATTTCTCTGTGCGAGAGTCTATGCGGGCCAAACTGGCAGGTGTGTTAACGTCAGACTGGGAGAGCGCACCCTTTCACTCAAGTCAACACCGGCTGGACACCTAGCTGCAAAGGTGAGACAGCGAATGCACTTCAGTGTTTAGCCAGACAAAATTCCTCAAGCGATATCATAACCGGAGCACCAGAAATATTTATGAGGCTCTAACCATCAAAACTAAAGGGGATGCGTGTATTAGTGCACCGTCTATAGGGCTGTCTGACAAAGAAATGAACTACCTCCACTTCCTTTCATGAAGAAAGTTCTGGGATAATTTTTAAGTTTCTTAAAACTTGAAGTGTTTTATTTAATTTATATGATTTCCAAAAACTTCTTTTTCGCACCTTGACTAAAATTAATATTACCTCTTTTTGTGTATTTAATTATTACATCACTCACTAATCCATCTCTTTCACTATCAACGTCAGCTAAGTGTTGCGATTGTCCTGTCTTGTTGTACCACTTGTTCTTGTCCTTTGCGCTTTTTGATTTTTGTGGTGTTCACAATACAAATCGAAATCATTAACAAACATGGTGGTGCCCTGCGACTGATCTTAGGTAGATCCCGCTGTCTTCTGCGACATATGTTCAGCTCTGTACCATCGCGACCTCGGTGTCCCTGCTCCAAAGTCTGCACCGCTCAGCAGCACGCTAAACAAAGATCCCGTCTTCGAACAAGAAACTTAGTGCGTGACGCCGAAGGGTACGAGCAAGCACGTGACCTTCGCTTTCTTTTCTTAGCTTCTGGTTGGCCTGCCGCGACATTTCATCAGCGCAGCCATGTTCGAAAGTTTAACCCGTTCCAACTTCCTTGAAGAGCGACGGGGCGCGTTCGTCAAGCCGCCACTATCTACCTGTCATTAAAGCGCCGCCATGCGCAAAAGTGTGTAGGAACCTTCAGTTACCGCCTTTACCCCTGAGGATGAACGGGCATCAAAAAACGAGAGCGCTTGCCTTGTTCACTTTCTAAGCGGATTTAATGAAAGGGAGAGAGAAAAAGGTGTTACTCTTGTGCCCGTAGCTCCGCTGTGGTAGTCTACTACTCTTTTTGTAGAAGTGGTGGTTGTAAAGTGGTGGTAGCATCTTACTCCTCAACACTAAAAGAGGCTACCACAAGCGAGCGATTGCCTGATCGGTAAAAGGGCAACACGTGTCGCTGCAGTCGCGCCAACACAGTGGGAACACGATTGCCTGGTCGGTGCCATCTTTGTAACGCGGGGAAGTTCGGCAGACGGCAGCCGTTCCCAAAGCGGGCTTTCGCAACGCCGCTGTTGTACCTCAGGCCTTCGCCTGCCAAGCACGACTCTGCACATGGGGTCTCTTTTTCCTTGCTCATTGAAAGCAGCAATATCTTCTTTTTTTATTAACTGTTTTGTTGTCATTCGTGTGATCTGACAAGGATTATAAATGACGGTATCAAAGCAAAAAAAAATATCGTTTTGCGTACTGTAACTGTGTGCTGAAGCATTTCCGACGCCGATGGGAAGGAACAGCTTGACCACTTTCGCCCTCAGTGTATTCGCTGCACGCAGCGCCGCGTCCGGCGATTTTGCAGCTCCGGCTGTTGATCACTTTTTCCAATCTATTTCAATACCGACTGCACGTTTCGATTGTTTGAGATATACGACACTAGGTATGCTACTTGAAGTGACTGTAGAGAAATGAATGTTAAAGGCGTTAAATTACCGTTAGTGTCTCAATGAGCCCTGAACTCGACAGTCATAACTCAATTCGGAACACCTATGCAAGTAAGATGTTGAATAAAACATATCACGGGATATAGTATATTGTCCGATGAAAACATATGTTGCCTTGGAGGCACCTGTCCAAAAAGCAGAACTATTTCTGTGTCAAAGCCTGTTGACACGTAAACAGGGCAGTGCGACTAGTCAGCGCTGGAAATAGGGCTGACTTTACACAAATGCAGCGCGGACTTTGTGTCATATCAGTGAACAGCGCTGATACAGGGCAAATAAGCACTGCCTAAATGCAAAGCCATCGTTAAATAAAACGCTAGGTGACCTCTGTTTCTAATGTTGATTCAGCGCTCGGATAGCGTTGCGCTGTACGTCTAAACCGGCCTTTAGATGGATTTCGAAAACGGTCTTACTCTAGTAAGTCCACTACGGTCTTCAACAGTTTAGTGACGTGAATCTCTTCTCTTTCAGAAAGTGGAACGGCCGGTACGGGGTTGGCTGAAACAACCATGATGGCAGGTGCCATGCTGATGAGGGTGCCCAGAAGTGCAATGACGGAGTGGCCATGTTGTTGAGCATTCTGTCAAAAAGGAAGATGGAAGACAACCGATTTGAACACTTTCGTCGATAGACGGGTGGTTTTGATAAAGCGCGACAAGATGACCGAAAACGTTAAACAACAGTCACACTGATTCTGACTAGTACGTTGTTCAACTACTCTACTCAAATTACTGTATTTTAACTACTTTTCTGGGTAGCTTAGTAACTTTCAATTATATCTTTATTTCGGTAATTAGTAGCTTACTTTAATTACTTTTAACAAGTAACCTCTACTGAAATTACAAATTACATTCGAATTTTTGGGGTAAGTTCACTTATCAACAAACATTCCTGCTCAAAAAGAGGTAAGATATTGGAAGATCAGCTGCTGTTTGC